>SNVD02008471.1:0-10789 GCA_013180625.2 Boswellia sacra
CGCCGCCGATCTTGACCATAGCCACGGCGGGGTCGCCCTGGAGATGTCTTTGCGGGGCACAGGTGGAGATGCGAGAGGCGCTCGCCGTGTGTTTGTGTGTATATATGAGCATTGCACCTGACAAGCAGACGACGGACGTGGACATGGGGCCAGAGGGGGGGGGGAGAGTAGTGGCAGAGAGAAAGAGAGAGAGAGAGGCGACGCAACAAATCCAGTGGAGCGCAACGACGACGGCCCAAGTACCTGAGGTGCGGTGCACGCGACGCTCGAGCGCGAGCACTTGGGGGCACGCGAACTGGCAATCATAATTTTGCCCGACAGCGCTGGCGAGCGAGATGGCCACCATCCGGAGACGCGCGAGCGCGCCCATCTCGAGCGCCGCGTGGCGACGTGCGACATCCGCCAGCTACGATCCGGCCCGTCAAGACCGAGACGCGGAGAGTTACAGAGACACAGAGGCACAGAGCGACAATGACAATGCGCCAAGAAAGGGCCGGACGTGCGCGAGCCGCGGCTCACACGAGTGCACTGTGTGCGCCCGCCACTGGGCCACTTGAGCGAGTGTGCCTAGCGACATTCGCGTAGTGGCGCCAAATCTCAAACAAAGACGTGCACGGGGCCCGGGCGGCGCCTCTACGCCGGTCACGTACATCGAGGCGTGCGATTGCGCCGACAAGTTATTATATTTTATCACTGGCGCCGTCGCCGACTTGCGGATTAGTGGCGTGCACAAGGGCGCGTGGGCGGCCGGCCAGGTGGTTGTGGTGGTAGTGGAGGTGGTGGAGGTGGTGGCGCTGGTGGCGCTGGTGGCGGTAGTTGGGCCAGAGTTCGGCTCCTCGCGTGGGTCCGGACAATTGATTGCCGGTTGACGCGCCACTGAGTTGCCGGGCGCCGCCTTATCAGGCGCCCAGCCAGGCGGGCTTTCCGGCTGCTCCAGGCCGAGAGCCGACTCGCGCGGAGAGGATTTGGATCGTTTCGTCTTTGTTAGCTGGCTTCCCATTGTCTCAGTTAGCTCTGGGTCGGTATCGCGCGCGCCGCACGCCCACCAAGTCTCAGCGAAGGCGCGGCCCGGAGAAGAGAGGCCACACACATATTTGCTAGTTCGCGAGGCGCTGTGTCCTCGTCGTGGGCCCCGCCAGAGTCGAGCTTTAAATTAATTATCGTCGATTATGAATCCCAGCTCGAATCCCATCCCGAGTTGGCCGTATGTTCGCGCTCGGGCGCGCGAGTCAATAGAGGCGAATGATTAATTTGTTGTTAGTGGTGCGCCGCGAGACCAGACACAGCGCCGCCAGCTCGCCGGAAATGCACACGTGGAGGTCGCGCGCGTATCAGACGACCGAGCCGACCGGATGCACTCGGGCAGCTGGCAGGCGCTGTGAATTAAAATTACTCGCTAGTTCAGTGCCAAAGACGGCGAGTGGAGCTGAGTGAGAGCCGGCGAGCGGGACCGCCGACGCCGACGCAACGCTCAATCAAATCCGAGCTGCCGCGAACGCCCCCTAAGCTTATGTGCGCCCTCGCGACGACGCCACCGACAACAACCACCGCGACCAGCGAGAGACGCAAAAACACACGAGTCCGCTGATTTTCAAGGAACACGCCCACTTCGAGCCATTAAATCATCGTACTCGTCGTCGACGGACGCCCGACGGTTTCCTAGTTCCAGACTCTACCGCTCCTATCTGGGCTCGTGGTGCGTGCACGCAATCCGACAACGTCACTGGTCGCCCCTATGTCCCGGCTCACACACACGCACGCACTGTGGGCCCTGGCCGCGCTCCGGACGCCCTTCGGAGTCTGGGCGTCGAGAGCATGGTTAGCCGCTATCAGATAGAGGAAGCAGGAATTCAATTAAATTGGCTTAAGTCGAGCGGCGGGCCGGCGGAAGGGGCGGACAAGCGGCGGAGGTGGGCCTTGGCCAACTAACTGCAGGAATTGGGCGGCGGCGCTTATTTGCTCTTTGCATTTCGAGATTGGGCGGAAGGCGCGCTCGGTGAGCGGTCGCGATCTGCATCTGGACCGCGTGACGGCCAGGCGGACACGAGTCGGATATTCGTCCGTCGCTTTTGGGGCGTCGCGTGCGAGTCGACGAGTGAGTGAGTGAGTGAGTGAGTGAGTGAGTTAGCCGGCAAGCTAGCGAACGAATGGGCGAGCGAATGAACGAACGAACGATTGAGCCAGCGCTACTTAAGCAGCCAACTCCATTTGTGTGTGTGTGCCTCGCCCGCGAGCGCAACTGTTTGTGGTGCGTGCGCTCATGGCCGCGCGCACTCGGCCGCACACACGCGAGCGCCCCTATGCGCGCTGCGACTGCTTTTTCCTGTAATTGCGGGCGCGTGCGTGGGCGTGCTCGCCGGCCGCCACGCGACTTCAGAGCGCACGCCGCCGGCACTTTGTAGTCGGCGCGCCAGGAGGCACCTGGTCGGCTCGTCTTTCAATTGAGTGCAGCTTACTTGGAGCGCGCGCGCGTGTGAGGTGAGGCTTTGCGCGAGAGCTGGCGACAAGTCTCGAGCGCGCAACTAAGACTCGCTCGATCTCATCCGCTCAACGGGGTGTTTACGCACTCGTCGCACTCGTCGTCGTCGTCGTCCTCGCAACCGCCGCCTGTGTGTCGCATGGGCACAATTAGTGATTGGATATTTTGCGCGCTCACGTCACACCGGCGGCGCGGCGCCACTCTGGTGCGCGCTGGCTAAGCGCTCCAAAGCTCAAGCCCGGGCGGGCACAGGCGTGCGCTCCGTATGGCTCGACTCGCGAGCGCCAATCGGATTCTAGTGGCGCTCAATCTAATCAGAATCCGATCCTTGACCGGCGGGCGGCCGGCGCCAATTGTTTACGCGACGCTGGCGGCCAAATGTAAACAAAAACTCATCACCGTTGCTCACCGTCGCTGGTGTTCAGAGTGTTCAGAGTGTCGACAGTGAACATGAATACAAATTGCCCTTGTGAAGATGGCGCGCGCACCTGATTGGCGCGCGCCGGACTCGCGCCACGATGGTCACGATATCACTTTTGCGGCTTCCATTCGGCTCCCTTTCTGATCGAGTTCTAATGTGCGCATTCGGGCAATCTGGACGCAGGCGCCCCCAGCGCCATCGCCGCGCTCGCGCGTTCAATCGGAAGTGGCGGCCGGCCTCTCGGAAGCGGGCGCCTCGGCCGCTGGCCGCCGATAGGCCCGAGCGGTCTCATTGCGCGTAATTCGAGTCAGCGCGCGTCGAGGTCCAGTTTCGGTGCTCGCCAGCTCGTCGGCATCAATAATTCAAGTGCAGGACGCGCGCGCGCGCCGGAAGTCTGGCGGGCGAACTGGCGGCGATTGTTCGCAGTGCTCGGCACGCGCTCGCTCGGCCTCCCGCCAGCTCGCTTGCTGTTTTCGCTACCGAATCGAGCTCGTTCCGAGGTGAGACTGCGGCCGACGGGTGGCCACAGAGTTGCGTACGAGACACAGGCGCGCGCGTTGTTGCTGACAGTCCGAGGGGCCGGGCGCGGATTTACACGAGTTCCGAGCGACTTGTTGTCGGCGCCCAAAAGGCAACTCCAGTCGGAGAGTTGTCGACGTTGTCCAACAACTCCCTTGTTGTTGTTGTTGTTGTTGTTGTTAGAGTTGTCATTGTTGTAGCTGATGTCGTCGGCGAGACGCTCGATTTGATTTTGTTTTTAATGGCCTGATTTGTTTGGCCCGCCCGCCCGCCGGCCGCACATATGCCTGGCGCCGCCTTCGCCTTCCGCTCCAACGCGCTCTACGCCGCCGACTTGGCAGCGCTAAGCGTGGCAGCTGCACTTGCGTCACGCGCAAGCTTCCGCCTCCAGTTGCGTAATAATAACGCGGCTACGGTGGTGGCGGCGGTTGGAAAAAGTCAGCGCCACTGCGGTGTCGTCTGCTGGGCACCGCGGCGTCGGCTGGCTGGATATATAAATTATTCAATGAGATACACATACAACTGGCAAGCGCGCGCCCGTCGTTCTCATAAGGCTCGGCTTAGGCTAACAAAGTGCGCCTCGTCGTGGCGCCGTCGCCGCCGCCGTCGCCGCCGCACAACTGCCAATCGGGTGACACAACTGGGCCACGGACACGCCGAGTCCGTGATTGCGTAACTGCCGCATGGTTGTTGTTGTTGTTGTTGTTGTTATCGTCGGCGGTTATCCCGAGCGCTTAGAGGAGCTCGCCGACTTGTCGGTGGAACACGAGCGAGTCGCGCCGGTCAACTCGCGCGCCCTAAGCAAATAAGCAGATTGAGCGCGCGCGCCGCTCAAACAGACACACACACACAAAAACACACTTGACGTGGGCGCCCGCGACTCGACTGCGGCCGCCGACCGAGGACCGCGCCCACGAACAACTGTTGACTGTCCCGCAGTGGGAGTGGCGCGGGGCTCTCTGAACTCGAGCGACAATATTTGACTTGTAGTTCGACGTCTGGAGTCGCGGTTGCAGTGATTGAAATTGAATGTTGCCGACCGGGTGGCGCCACTCGCTTCCGGGTCGCGATCGAATCATCTTGAGCCGAGTCCGCCCACTTGGGGCGCCCTTGGCGGCGGCGTCGTCGTTGTCGTCGTCGTCGTCGTCGTTGTCGTCGTCGTCGTCGTCGTCGTCGTCGTCGTCGTCGGTCGAAGGGTCGGTCAATCGGGAAAGGGGGCGGACGAGCAGAAGCACTCGCCTGTGATTAATCTGCACGTGAGCGGTGCGCGCGACGTGTGCGAGATTGGATTCGGTGCGCGCTCGCGTGCCATCGGCGAGCGCAAACACCAGTAATGTGCAATATCCATTCAGGCGCAGCTATGGGCGGCCGCGAGCTCAGGGCGCCCACGCGCCGCCCGCCTCGGGACGAAATTGACTTTCAATCCGATCAACAGCCACGACAACGACGGGCGCCTTTGTGGCCGCGAGCAGCGCACACCAAATCAATCACCCGTCTGGTCGAGCGGCCGCGAAATATTCCCGCCTCGTGGGCCGCTTCTTTGCGGCCGTCGACGAGGACGCGCGATCGCTCGGGCGCCCCTCGTCTGTGTGTGTGTGTGTGTGCTGCTCTGAGTCTAATGGCGCCGTCGTCGTCGTGTTGGATGTCGACAATGACGACCAGCGAGACGACGACGTGAGCAAACATGTCGACGGCGACGAGCTCGAGACAATCCACATGACGAGATGATGACGAGCGCCACCGCTGGCCCGACGTGCGCTCGGGGCGAGCGCGCCTCCAATGTTTCAGTGCGGCCCCGGAAGACAGGCGCGCCCGGCCGCCCGTCTCGACAGGGCAAACAGCACAAAAAGTGGTTACACTCGAGGGCGCCGCGCCGATCCCTGAGCGATGGTCCTTGCGCCTCGATCGCTGGGGGCGCGGCCCGCCCCCGCGAGCTCTGTGAATTGAAAATGGTCCTTCTCCTTCTGACACACACTCACACACACACAGCCGCTCGGCGCCTGTTTGCCTACCGCCGGTGCCAATGAATTGGCCGCCTAGTTGCGTCACGCCCGCGGGGCGTTGCGCAACAAACGAACCCAGGCAAACAGTCGCTAGGGCGGACAGGAAGTTGATTTCGGCGCCGATGTGGGCGCCTCAACTGCGGCGGGGGCGCGCTCGAGCTCGAGTGAGTGGCGCCGCCGCCGCCGTCGCCGCCGACAGTCCGGACATCTGGACTGAGGCGATGCTATCGATTTGATTGAGACGTTCAGCGCGAGTGTCGAGTCGGTTGTTCGCCCGGCTCGCGAGCTCCACGTCCACGCCAACGACCTGTCAGCTGCGGCGCTTTCTCGGCGGTTCGCCCGTACGCCGATCAGCCGCGAGCTTGCCATTGCCCTCGGCGCCGCGTGTTATGCGCGCGCCAGCAAACAAGAGCCGAGCGGCTCTCGCTGAAGTGCATCTAGCGCGCGCCTAGGGTCTCGCGCGGCGCAACCGATCAGGCGTGGCCTCTTGTTTAAAATGGCAGCCCGACGCCTTGGCGGGCCGAGGTCAGCGCCCACGACTCGCATACTAACCGCTCAATAGCTTCCCCGCCCCAACTCGATTGGACACATTTGAACGAACGAACGAACGAACACTCGAAGACACAAACACACAAACACACTTATGCAGTCAGTCGCACACTCGCCAGTCTAATCGGCCGATCAGTCGCGCGCACTCGAGCCCCAGCGAGCCGATCGCGGTCGCAGTCGCCCGCCACGCCCCATGTCGGCGGCGCGGGCGAGGCTCGGGCCGGAGTCGGCCCGGCCGCGGCTGGGGAGCGCAAAAGGATGTGCCTTCATTAGGGGCAAGCGCGCCAGACAGCGAGTGCCAGTGTCCCTGTTGCGCGCGCTCCTCGCGGGCCCCAATTTTCCCCTGCTGACACTAATGCTGGTCTGCGCTGCCGCCGCCGCCGCCGCCGCCGCCGATGTACTCGTGCCAGACAAGCCGCCGCCACTGCCGAGTCGTCGACACCTGGAGGTCGAGCATTCGTCGCTCGCCGCCCGCCGACCCATTTCAAGGCTGCCCGCCGAGGTGATGAATGATCGCCAGCCTGGCGACTCCGACGAAGTGATACAAAAGATTGCGCCAGACAATTCAAGGCGGCCGGATGAGCCACCGCCGCCCCCGCAGCATCGCCTAGCTGGTCGCCAGGTGAGCGTGCGATTTGAAGGCCGTGAGACGAGCGCCGCCGCGGCTCCCGTGCTCGTGGACGCGCTGGATTATTCACAGCCCACGCGGCGACTCGCCAATCTAATTAGACGCCGCCGGCAACCCGCGCCCCTTAAGCCCGGCGGCGGCTCGCAGGCGGCGCCCGCGCCCACGAGGCAGCAGCTGCAGCTCGCCGAGCAGGCGTTTCGCAACAAACTGATGGAGTTGAAGCAAAAATACATGACCAACAGGGCAATTAACGACCGGGCCTATTACGTGCTGCTGGCCATTTATGCGCTGCTCATCGGATTTGGCACCATCAGCAACTCGCTCATCTGTCTGACGGTAAGTTGGCAGCCACTCGCTAATCTCCAATACGGAGAAAAATCACACGGGGACTCTGTCGAGTCTGAGGCGGGCCTTCTCATGGGCTCATAGCTTCGGCCCGCGGCTCTAAGCCCTCGCCTCTCATTGATTAATTGTCCCGCATGTTCTTTGCGCTCCATTCCGCTGGCCCGCCCCCGATCCGCCTCCATTGCGACTTGTTTTTCACGAGCAATACTAACGCCCCAGCGCACGCCCATGGCCACGCCACACGCTCGCATACGCCAATCGCAGGTGATACTCAAGCCGAGGATCTTGTCGCCACGCAACATCTTCATCGTGAACCTGGCCGGAAGCGACCTGCTGCTGTGCGTCTTCACGATGCCCTTCTCCTTCATTGAGGTCTCCATGAAGATGTGGCAAATGGGTGAGTGTTGTTGACGCGCCCTCATGTTTAGATTGCCACTCCAGCCCACTCGCAAGCGCACTCGCAAGGCACACAGCCTCTCGACAACACCTGGCCCGCACGTTCGTGCGGCGGTGAACGACCTTTTGCGCCTACTCACCTTAACCTTAACCTTTGGGCTGGGCCACACTCGAAGTGCATACGCTCACTTGTTATGATCACCTCCACTCACACAGAGCACTCGAAATGCACCCATTTCTCCACACAACACGACCCCCAACTGTAGGTCTGATTCCGTGCAAACTGGTGGCCGGCCTCCAGGCGACGTCCATCTTCGTGTCGACCATCAGTATCACCGCCATCGCGCTCGACCGCTACCGAGTGATTGTTTATCCAACTCACCAGGAGACCGCCAGCGGCACCCGAGGCGCGGCCCTTCTCTTGGCCTCCGTCTGGATCGGTGCCTTGCTGTTGTCGTTGCCCCTCTTTCGGTACCGCACAGTCGAACACTACGGCAGTATAATACGTGAGTATTGCTCGTCTGCCGGCCCGCTGCACGCGAGTGTTATAAATATTCGCCCGTTCCAGCCGGCCAAGCTTCCGGACTGCATGGCTAGCTCTTGAAGATGAGCCGCGTGTTTATTCTAGAGCGCCCACTAACCTCGCGCTATGCGCGCCCCTATGCGCACAGACCGGCCCGACGGCAATCGGGAGCAGGCGCTGGCCGGGGCCGCCGCCGCCGCTGCCGCGGACACTTATCATAACAACTCGGCCGCGATGACAGCGCCCCCGATCGCCTCGTCCGCCTCTCACATGCTCAACGTTGCCGCCCACGCGTCGGCCTCGGCCGTGGCCAACAACACGACGCCCACGATGACGCCCCCGCCGCTGTCGCCGCCGACGCTCGCGCCCGCCGACTCCATCGACTTCTGCATCGAGGCCTGGCCCTTCGAGCACGGCCGCGGCATCTACTCGGCGATCTCGATGATCTTCCAGTACGTGTTGCCCATCACCATCGTCAGCGTGGTCTACATCAAGATCAGCCGGAAGCTCCAGAAGCGACTCATTCGGCGCCAGCGACTCACCCAGCTCGAGTGCCAGCAGAAGCGCCAGCTGAACTTGATCAAGCGCACGCACACGATGCTGGTCAGCGTGTCGCTCGTCTTCGGGCTCAGCTGGCTCCCACTGAATCTGCTCAACGTCGTCAGCGACTTCTCGCCCTGGTTCAGGCAGCTCGGCGATGACCAGTCCTTCCGCATTGTGTTCGCGGTGTGCCATTTAATTGGCTGCTCCTCGGCCTGCTCCAATCCCATCCTCTACGGATTCCTCAACGAGAACTTCCGCAAAGAGTTCCACCAAGTCCACCGCCACTACCTGCGCGCGGCCGCGCGCCACCTCCGCCACCTGCTGGCGCCCTGCTGGCCCGCCCACGGGCCCGCCGACGACACCGACACGGCGCTCGCCCACTCGCCCTCTCGCCCACCCGCCGACCACGGCGCCGGAAGTGCCCCACTGGTTCGCTCGACGTTGGTGCGGGGCCGAGGGCGCCGGAAGCGAGTGGGCGGCGCCGAGGCCGAGGACGACGAGGAGTCGGGGGCGCTGTGTGAGAGGCGCCTGGTGGTGGAGATGCGCTCGTCGTCGTCGTCATCTTCGTCGTCGTCGTCGTCGTCGTCGACCGGCCTGTCGCTGGGCGGCAGCAGCAGTCCGAGCGGCGCGCACACGCACAGCTCGCTGACGGGCAGCTCGGCGCTGTCGGTCAGCAGTCTCACCGACAGCGCCGGCCGGCTGTCGAGGACTCAGTCCAGCTCCTCCAGTTTGTCCAGTCTGGGCGCGGGCGCCGCCGCCGACAAGCAATTGGCCAGCTCAACAGGCCAGCTCGCGGTCGCCAGCGCACGCGCTGCCCAGCTCAAGCTGAGCTCGGGCCGCTCGCTCGACAGCTCTCCGGCCGACGCGCCCGCCCGCTCGACGCGCCCATCCCAGCAACTCGACACGCCCACCTCGAGACCGACCCAGCTCATGGCTGGCGCCAGTCCGGCCGACCGGAGCACAGCCGAGCCGCAGCTGAGCAACGAGACCGCGCGCAAGTTCTCCTTCCAGACAATCGCCAGCAGCAGGTACACCTCGAGCCGCACGATGCGCCTCTGCTTCTGTCTGAGCGACTTCAGCTCCGCCGAGTCGCTGGCCGCCGGGCCCGCCGCCCCCGCGGCAAACGGCCTCGGCGCCGCCCACAACGGACCCTCCAAGCTGTCGGGCGCCGGCGGGGGCGCACACGCGGCGCCCGACGCCGCCCACGAGTTGCGTCGGCGGCGGCGCCACAAAGAGCGCCGCCGTCGGCGCCACCGACGCCAGCGACGCAAAGCGCGCCGACTGTTGCGCATGGCCGCCGAGCGCCAGCTCGCAATGCCTCAGCTGCGCTGCGACTGTCGCTGCCACACAAACGGCCCCGCCCACTCGAGCGGGCCGCGGACAACCGCCGACCGGAAGTCGAGCAGCGCCCAGGACGTGGCCCATGCAGCCGGTGCGCCCGGCCTGGGTCAGCGCGTGTGGCTGCGATTTCTGGGCGGGGCGGCGGGCGCCAGCACGCCCGTCGAGCCGCCGGTGGGCGGGCTGCAGCCGTCGCCCTCAGCCACCTCGGCGGCGTCGGCCGAGGTCACCACGGCCATCGAGCGGCCGTTGGCGGGCGACCAGAGTCGGCGCCCAGTCTTCGGGTCGCAGCAGCAGCTCCGCCGACGAGCGCCTACGAGATGATACACACGGCCCGGAGTGCGCCCGCCGGAAGCGAGTCGGAGGCTTTTGCGCAACACTGCAACAACTGCAAGCACTCGAGGCGACCCTCGAACGGGCTCCAGTTGGATGAAGCCCAGTTGTTGGCGCGATTGCGCCGCCACGAGCGCCGCCGACAGCGCAGACGCCGTCGGAGGCACGAGCTGGCGGGCGAGTCGACCGTCGGACCAAAAAGCGTGGCGCAAAACTTGACCCGCGAACAACAACCCTCGGCGGACGCCACTTTTGACGCTATCCAGCAACTCAAGCGACGCCGCAGTCGCTTCCGGCTGGCCAACTGGATGAGCTTCGGCCGCTCGACCAGCACGGGCGCGGGCTCGCGGCTCTTGTCCGCCGTGTCGCCGGGCGCCAAGTCGGTGGAGCGACGCCCGGCCGCCGACTTGGCCCTGGGCCAGCTGGCGACGAGTAGCCGTCAGGTGGCGTCGCCGTGCGTCACCCTAACCGGCAGCTCGACGACTCGCCGGCCACCTGCGGGCGACGAGGGCGACTTGTCGGCCAGCTCGACGCGACGCAGCCCCAAAGCGAGTGGGCCGGGCCCGAACGGGGGCGGAAGTGGGGCGGCAGTGTGCGGCCAGCCGGCGGTGGGCTCGCGACAAGTTGGCACCGTTTACCTGAGCATCGAGACGGCGTCGAGGTCGCGGTCGCTGGGCGACTCGCTGGCCAGTCTGAGTCGCGAGAAGTCGAC
>SNVD02008472.1:0-10717 GCA_013180625.2 Boswellia sacra
CAAGTTCAATGGGGAAGGTAATCTGAAGGCACATTTGAGACTGTATGCAGCTGTCATGGTAGTGTGGTACCGTGATCTTCCCAAAAGAGTTCGAGAAGATTGGGAAGAACTATCCGAATAGTTTATGGAATAGTATCGACACAATACCCAACTAGGGGTAACTTTAAAGGATTTGGAGATTGCTCGCCAGAAGCCCAATGAGACTTTTTCTGAGTATATAGTCCATTGGAGAGCCAAAGCTGCCAAGATGACCACGAGGCCCGTGGAGAAAGACCTAGTCTGTATGGTGATCAATGGAGTCTATGCCTTTATCAGTGATAGACTTGTGGGCTTCCTAATAAAGACATTTGAAGACTTCTATGATTCGAGCATCCAAATAAAAGATTTGAAGGCCGAACAGAAAAGAAGAAATAACAACTACCCTAGAAGGGTAGTATGACCAAACTAGCAGGTCAAACGATGAGGATGTAGAAGAGCATCAATCAAGAAAGTTCAATCAATTGGGATGACCCTTACTTGAAGTATTTGAGGAGCTCCATGCCTAATTTGTTTTGTTCCCGTTGACACTAATGCCTCCACAAAACCCACGATTAGGTAACCATAAACATCATTAATATTGTGATTTCCACCAACAAACTAGCTATGTCACTGACAAATGCCATCACCTTCGACATTACAAGACCTGATCGATAATGGAAGAATCCCTCACCCGGAGAAAGAATAATGATGTTTTGAATTGCTTCGTTTTAAGAATGTTATGTTTGTGAGTTATGTGTTCTTTTGATGATCATTGATAAAGTCATGAAACTTATTAGAAATAGATTTTTGTTAATACATGAGATTGTGTTGTTTGTATGCTTGACTCTTTTTACTAGATAAGTTTCATTCTTGATTCTTCAATCAGTTGAGCATAATAGCCATGAATATAGAACTTAATATCACTTAGAGAAACTTTATATGAATCAAGTTTAGTGTTGAGATCTCATAGGACTCTAGAACCTATTTGATCACCATTCGAGGCGAAATCTTATGCTTCACAACATGGGAGAAGTAATTTAGGCCTTTTTTTAATCGATTAAGCCTTTCAAGCCCACCTATGCTTTCTTCATTATCCCTAATGCACCCCATCATGCCTAATCAAGCTTTTTCTTTGTCAAAACACAAAATTTATCCTCACACTAAAAAAATTCGGCCTACATAGTACCTTTCACTCATAGCATATAAACATTTTAAAAAATAAAAAAGCATTGAGATACTACAACATGGAGGACTTTTTACGGCAGGCAAATACTGCCTCATAAGCACTTTTACGGTGGTTCACAACCGCAGTAAAAGCTTTAACGGTGGTTTTTATCTGTCGCAAAAAGATTTTTATGCCGGTTTGGGTGTTCGACGTAAAAATGGATGACGAAATGCAATTGGCATCTGCCACACCTTTTTTAGGCGATTTTAAACTGTCGTATATTTTCGTCTTTTTATGACGACCACAAAAATGCCGTAAAAACTATGAAAAGCGCCGTAAAATCTTTTCACGAAACCGCTGTAAAAGGTGTAAGAACGGCCACAAATAGTTTTTACAAAAATGATGTAAGTTGGTGATGTGTTCGAAACTAGCAAGTATACTAGTTGCACAAGTAATAAAGTGATAAGTAGATATCGTTCCCACGAGGATTGATTCTAATTGAATTTGTTATTCGAAAGCGAAAACAGAATAAATGGGGGGGTTTTGTTGATTGATTAACTAAACTCAATTCGAAAGCAAATGAAGAATAATACAATTCAAAGTTAAATCAATTGAGAGATACACAATGAAAGAAATCTGGTTAAGGGATTATTCTCTACCACAAGATATGGATTTGCGAATTAATCACAGAATTGTCATCCAATTACACCATTGAAATTATCAACCGTAGATAACAACAAGCTCTGTTATCCCAATCTTTCCTTACTTTGTTGTTAAATAAAACAGGCTCTTTATTTAATCTCTATCCATTAAACAACCTAGAACAAGCTCTCTAAATTTAATTCAATGGATGCATTACGATAAGAAAGATAGGTTGATCTAAGCAATAAACACACAAGCTCGGATTATTTAACTTAGGTTATATTCTCCAATTGCAATCTCTGATCACAATTTTGCTACTAATGATTAGAAATTCAAGACAATTACGGATCAAGATTTCTAGTCTAGCAATAGACAATATCCAGATTATATTCAGTTGGCCACCCAAATACAATCCAGCAAGCAATCATAAGAATTAAACATGGGAAAATACAAGCAACTTCAATTAGAGAATTGGATAACAACTTCTTGCACAATCAACTTACAAAAACCATATCAGGGGCTTTGAAATCACCCTCAACCAATTCAGATTCAGTTACACATGTTTAAGAACGTGGTAAATACAATACAACATGGAGACATTCCAGAAAATGAAAGGGAAGGGAAAAACTTAGCAAATTTGATGTAATTCTCTTTGGATTGTAGTTCTTCCTCTTTCCAAGCTTCCTTTCTCCTTCAAGAACTCCAAGAGATGAAAGAATTCCAGAGCTGCAGCCTCCACCACGTTCTCCCCTCTTCCAGTTATCAAAATAAAACCATAAAATGTGTTTAAATACTCTGCTACAGTGAATTGCTACAGTGTCCCGTATTATACATGCTACAGTGATGTGTGGAATTACATTTCTACACGTCTCACACTGTGTTGATTACAACTTTCGGTACACTGAATGGATTCATAAACCGTAAATTTCTCCAAACAGTAGACTTCGATAGCTTTTCAACGGTATATGATATGTCATCGGGTTCATTGTATATCAATACAATTAAATTCGAGAAGATGGTTGACTAGCAGAAGTGAAAATGAAGGGTTTTACTCCATTTTTGTGCAAGTTGCTCCAAAACTCCTACAAACATCAAAACCACACAAAAACATAAAATACCAAGGAATATAGCAAAGAAACATGGACGAATTGATATGAAAATGATATATAAATAGACACTTATCAAATTCCCCCACAATTAGACTTTGCTAGTCCTCGAGCAACTACGACAATGTGAAATAAAACTAAACCGAAACAGAATCAACAAAAAATTAAAACACACAAATGCTTCATCTTGCAAATAGGCCTCAAAAATTGTACTTAATTATAACCCAAGGAAAACTTCAAAATAATGCACTTGATCAAGAATTTCATCTCAAAGATTAGTTTCGCTTCACTTCAATTCCTCAAGTGTGTGTGTGTAGAGCCCTTCTCACCTAATCACTTGTAACCCAGATGAGTTTATGCATAAAAATGAATCATATTTAATATTGAAGATGTGTGTATAAATGAACTCCATAGGCTTGCTTTTCAATTCAATCTCCACTAATGTAGACATGCACAACACCAAGGATCAAGTAGGACTTTATTAAGCTTGTAACGTTTGGCTTGGTGAAGGTATGATAAAGGATAAATAATTTGGACTTAAATCACCCACAACATATAAATCATGATCAAGACTATTCGTAGAAGCTCGAACCCTATAACACAACTTATATCTTCAATTCACAAGCAGTTACCTCCCCCAAACTTAGTAGAACACTCAATCTTTTTTTTTTTCAGAAAACAAAAGAAAACTACACCCCCACACTTGTTGTTTCATTCTTTTTAAGAACATTAAGGGTATAGATCTCTTATTCTTCTTCTTTTGTTCTTTTTTTTTCTTCTTTTTTTCTTTTTTTTCTTTTTTATTACATTTCCCCTCCCCCACACTTAAACATCAACATTATCCACCACTATTGGGGATTGTGTTGTAAGTTTGGTTATGGATGGTGTGCTGGTAAGTTACAGATTGGTTTTTGTGGCTTTTTTTATTTTAACACACAATAGAACTCCAATTGCATTGCTCATGACACATTCCCAACCTCCTCTCAACTTTCCAAAACCGAACATAGCTCAAATTAATTGTGTCGAATGATCTACAATGCTCATAGTAAGGATAACCTGTTTTTGGAACAAATTCATTTTAGGTTAGGAAATCTTTTAGTGAGTTAAAAAAGAAAAAGACTTACAGAGGCTCAAAGGGGTAACTAGGGATCAATTTCTGTCAAGGTTGGCTATTAAGGCTCAAACGGTCCAAGATGTGAACTAAATCATTTCCCCAATGTTGCACAGTCTAGGATTTGGCTTCTCGAGTGACGTCAAAAACAAGTTCTCTAGATTCATACGAAATCTGAAGAACACTTAATTACATAACTTTCCTCTAAGTGAACAAATAACTTAGTGATAATACTCAGTGCTCAATGTTGTGGCAAGGAATCAAAAGGCAACAAACCAATAAACATTTCAAGCACACAGATCCATGCATCATTTATCATTTTCCAAGAGTTATTCTTAATTCAATAAGTATCTTATGATTGACCCACAAAATGCAAGAAAAGAGGTACGTGGCGTTGTTACACCTGAGTCAAGATTGTATATTTCAACAATCCTTAGGACCAGTAGCCCGCAGACTTAAAGTTTCTAGCCTATATACCTTTATTATGAAAGAACAAAACAAGAAACAAGACACTTCAAACAACGTGAAATAAACAAAATACAAAGTTATTAAGGAAGAATGCGTTTCAAGGGTTAAGGAAACCCCATATTCTGCCATTCTCAGGTTTTTCCACAAATTTTTTTTTCGAATCAAAACTGATAAAGACAAAATCACATAACAACTCTAAATTACACGAAACTAAACTTACTCATAAAATAACAAAGTTCAACAAGTCAACAAACAAAAACAAGTTAGTTAGAATAGGTCTAAAAAGTTTAGTAGTTAGCTTCCTTATTCAGCCATTATGGATTGAAGAGATCCAGAATGCGTTTCAAGAGGAATTGAACTTTTTAAGCCACCACTCTAAAACTGAGATTAGACATATTATTACCTGGGGCGAAGAAACAACCTGCAAAATCTCAAAATAATACATGAAAAACTCAATAACACCATAAAAAAGAAAAGCAAACAAATAACGAGCAAACACATCACAGAGATTACGCGTGGAGCCGTTAAATCCAGTTTACGCCTCTTATTAGCCTCTCTCCACAAACCAATCTATCCGAGCTGTTGTTGGATCAGGCGAATAGACAAATTCTTGGAGTTTATCAATTAACTCCCCTGCAATTGAAGCTGTAACCAAGATTTGCCTCGCCGACGGTGAGATGAAGTTTTTTTTCTACAGCTTGATCAAGAAAGGATAACAAACCATCAAAAAAATTATTGACATTTAACAAACCAATGGGTTTCCAGGGGGGGGGGGGGATGAATGTTTAGCTGTGCCCAAGGTATTTGAAAGATCTCCTCTATGTACCAATAACCATTGGCAAAACTATAAAAAATCCTAGATTTAAATGACCATAATGTTACAATACGTTCATGCATCTAGAAACCTTTAATATCTTAACACTCCATGGTGTTTGCCTACGATATCTCGTACACTATGTTATGTAAGGGATAATGCCGAGAACTTTGCTCTACCATAGGGATGCACTAAATGTCGACACAACACCCCGATTAACCCAAGACTACCCCACCCCTCCATAAATCAAATGAATACCCCTCACAGCTAATGTCCTACCAAGATCAAGAGCTGCTGTTGTAAACTATCCATCTTTACCAAATTGCGATCCACAAAATACGCATATATTTTGGAATCGCCGAATTGGCGTTTTCTCCATTTCTACAAGTACTCTAAACTTGTGTAAGACAATGATGCACGTTAGGTATTATGCGATTCAAGTGCAAGACAGGTTATAAAATGACATTTGAAAACATGCAGAATGGATATATACACACGTAAAGCTCTCAAATTTGACACATGGGGACATAATTTCGGTGGGGGTTGCTCGATGCAGATTTATCACCCCAATATTTGAAAAAATGAGATATGCTTTCGGCGGGGTCTGACAAAACCTACACACTTATCTCCCACGTGAAGCATGGAAAATGGACATACACTTTCGGCGGAGTTTGACAAAACCGTCACACTTGTCTTCCACGTAAAGCATTAAAAATTGAGATACACTTTCGGCGGAGGTTGACAAAACCTCCACACTTATCTCCCACGTGTACTTATGCCATGGGTAGTAATATGGTTTGTCAAAAAGAAAACTTGAAATTAAACAAACAAAATCAACAAACAACAACAACACAAAAACAACATGATAATCAGATCAAACGAAACAAGAAGAAAATAAAATTCGACAACAACAACACACATTCAAATATACAAGTAGTTGTGATTGTGGCTCACATCTTCCTCTGGTTTTACGTCCAGTACGGCTGAAACGCCTTCTATGAGTCGGGGATTTGCTTCCCATCCAGTTTTCTTATAAACTGGCAAACAGGGTCGTTTTAAGTCAGATTTCCTAGACTATAACACTGCAATTCATCACGAAATTGTGTCCATAGATTAAGCAATTCACGCTGAACAAGTCCACAAGAATGTGACTCCAGAGTTAACAAAACATTATCCAGCGACTCATTACTCAAACCATTCTTAATAAATGAAAGTTTATCTTCTCTATTACTGGACGCAAAACCTAAAGAACGACAAGTCTGGTTACAATTCCATCTAGCACATTTATAACATAGAATAACTTGTAACCTTTTTGCGCTCTTCGCCTCTTGGCCTAAGTAGCTTTTCCACTTAGACCAGGGCATGTTTTTACAGTTATGTCCGGTAAACTCCACCGACATCCACCTTGGCATCGATAAGCCATCGGATATCATTGTCATGCACATTTAGGAGCATCAACAACGCCCAAAGTCTAGTCATCCGTACTTTATAATTTTAAACACAGCATTTTGAGGAAGTGAAGGAAAATATTTACGAAGGTTCGACAAAAAGATATCAGCATCCATTGAAGAGGAGAAAAGAAGAGATATTACCGATAGTACGATTGAGTCTGTTTTTCCCCAAGATATGCACGTTTCAAACCTTCGAGCAATGGCTTCAGCTCTCGTTTAGATGTTTCCTCAAGCTGTTGCACAAATGAGTTCGAAGTACGGAATAATCAAATTAAACAAAACAAAGGGAAAAGAAAAGAAGCAGAAAAACAGAACTAAGACACATAAAAGAGATAACAACACGATATCAACAAAAGTAAAAAAAAAGTAAAAACACAATATAAAAACAAATAAGACAGATGGCAAAGAGAGATAACACCTGATCAATTTGATGGTCTATGAAAGGAATCTCCTCGAGACACAAAAATCGATCATTATTACCTCATTTTATTTTTCTTTTCTTCTTTTTTTTATTTTTCAAAAACATTGGGTTGCCTCCCAATAAGCGCTTGGTTAACGTCCTCAGCCCGACATTGGTTCCATCATGGCAGGGTCCAATCTTCGCTGTGCTTCTCTAGTGGGCTGGGATCCTTTTTCCAACAACATACGGTCCATGCATATGGCTGGGCCTTGGATGTGAAGGCACTTAGCCCACCCAATAGCTGTTTTTGTGATCTGTAAGTATTCGGACGAGTTTATCTTCTTGTATTCGTGCAAGGCCCATTTCCATTGTAACTCGCAAAGTATCATTCTTACCCAAGAATCCATAATTCAAATGATCTGGAAGTGACTTAAGCTCCAACGTATTGGCTTTCATCACAAAAGGAAGAAGTTTCTCATTAGATAAAAGTAATTCAATGTACGAAACATCATACCTGTTTGTGATTATAGCTATAGTCTCATCTAAGCATGCCATAGCTTCCTCTATTTCTTTAGTCACTTGTATCAAAATTCTGATTCCTTATGAATTTTCTGTCCCCTATGTCTCACTAAATAGCTACACAATCTAATTCTTACAGTTAAGCTACAACATACATTGTATGTGGCAAAGAATCAATAACGTCACTACAAAAACAGAATTATAAGGCCCTTGACTATAGTACCTCATTAACCTCAAATAATGAAACATATCACCATTGCCATCACTCTATGATAAGAGTGCCAATCATGAACATCAATCTTGGTTCTAACAGTTTTCAAGAATGGTCTCCCTAACAGAATCGGAGTTGGATTCGGAGATGTCTCATCCTCTATTTCAAGGACATAGAAGTTTGCTGGGAAAACCAATTGATTCACCTGCACAATCACATCTTCCACAACTCTTTTGGGATATGCATTTAAATGATCAGCAAGTTGAATGGTAATAACAGTTTTCGCAAAAGGTCCAAGATTTAAAGAAGCATAAATAGAATAGCATGACATTAAGAGATGCTTCTAAATCTAACATAGCTCTTTCAAACTTGGTTTTACCAATGGTGCATGGAATGGTGATCGTACCTGGATTATTGCATTTCAGAGGAATTTTTCTTTGTAGTACAACTGAAACATTTTCTCCCACACTTACTTTCTCATTTCCCTTCAACTTTCTCTTGTTGGTGCATAACTCCTTGAGAAATTTTGTACAACGAGGTACTTGCTCAATAGCATCCAGAAGTGGTATATTTACCTCGATTTGGTGAGAAGTTTCCAGGATTTCTTGTTCTTGTTCCTCCTTCTTTGATTTTGCAAATCTGCTAGGAAATGGTGGAGGAGTAACATAAGAAGGAATTTGAGTTTTAAGATCTACCTTAGAAGATGATGTGTTGTTCATGGTGGAAGTTGTGACATCTCCTTCATCACTTTGTGATTTCTTTGTCAGGTTTGGGATACTTGCCCCAGTTTCCATTTGCTCTCTATTTCGAATTTGCTCTCCACTTTGCAAAGTTATCGCGCAAGCATTCTCTCTTGGATTGATCACCATTTGAGAAGATAATTTTTCTGGGCATTGGCCCTCAAATTTGCTCATGCTAGTAGCCAATTGTCCCATTTGATTTGCGAGATTTTGGATACTTGCCCCAATTTCCTGCTGGAATTGCATTGTGTTAGTGGCAAGTGCATTAACAATATCTTGGAGTGACATACCTGAGTTTTCTGGAGCTGGTTGTAATGCTGGTGTGGCATTGGTGGTGATTGCATTTGAAATGGTTGCTGCACTCTAGGTTTATTAAAACCTTGTGGCCGATTTGGTATGGCATTTGGGGCGATTGGTTGATGATTCCAGTAATTAAAATTAGGGTGATCTTCCCATCCAGCATTGTAAGTGTTAGAGAAGGATCATACCATTGCCTTGTTTGTCCTGGAAATCCATCCATGGCATTGGCTTGTTCCAAATCTCGTTGCCAAGTTGGATACATGTCGATTGGATGCTCCATGGTAGAATATACCCCACATGCATAAGATTTCTGCATATGTCCTACAGCCATGTTTTCCACAAGAGAGGTTAGCTTAGAAAGTTGTTGTTCAATGTTCGGAGGGCTTATCTCATTTACTGTCCAATGTAGTTGTGGCTCAAATCGGCTACTGAATTGTTGGAAGTTTACTGCCATGTCACCTAAACACAAACAATCAGAAAAGAAAAACAAAAAAAAATACGAATCAACAATGAAAACAAAATAACAAATCGATTAGAAAATCAATCCCCGGCAACGGCGCCAAAAACTTGATGCGTTCGAAACGAGCAAGTATACTAGTCGCACAAGTAATAAAGTGATAAGTAGATATCGTTCCCACGAGGATTGATTCTAATTGAATTTGTTATTTTCCAGCAATAATAAACTAAACAGGGGGGGTTTTGTTGATTGATTAACTAAACTTAATACGAAAGCAAATGAAGAATAACACAAAGCAAAGTTAAATGGAGTGAAAATCAATGAGAGACACTTGGTTAAGAGTTCATTCTCTGCCACAAGATATGAATTTGTGAATTAACATAGAATTGTAATCCAATTACAGCATTGAAGTTATCATCCGTAGATAATAACAAGCTCTGTTATCCCAATCTTTCCTTACTTTGTTGTTAAATAAAACAAGCTCTTTATTTAATCTCTATCCATTAAACAACCTAGAACAAGCTCTCTAAGTTTAATTCAATAAAAGCATTACGATGAGAAAGATAGGTTGATCTAAGCAATAATCACACAAGATCGGATTATTTAACCTATGTTGTATTTTCCAATTGCAATCTCTGATCACAATTTTGCTACTAATGATTGGAAATCATGACAATTACGAATCAAGATTTCTAATCTAGCAATAGACAACAACAGATTATATTCAGTTGGCCATTCCAAATACAATCAGTAAGCAATCATAAGCATTAGATATGGGAAAATACAAGCAACTTCAATTAGAGAATTGGATAACAATTTCTTACACAATCAATTCACAAAATCCATATCAAGGGCTTTGAAATCACCCTCAACCAATTCAGATTTAGTTACACATATTCACTCAGAATAAAAAATACAATACAGAGAAATTCCAGAATTGAAAAGGAAAGAAAGAACTTAGCAAATTCTTTGAAAATCTTCTTTGTAGATGAATCTTCTTGGAATTGTAGTTCCTCCTCTTTCAAATCTTCTTTCTCCTTCAAGAACTCCAAGGGATGAGAGAAATCCAGAAATGCAGGCTCCTCCCACGTTTTCCCCTCTTCAAGTTATGAAAATAAAACCCTAAAATGTGTTTAAATACTCTGCTACAGTAATCTGCTACAGTGGCCCGTATTATACATGCTATAGTGATTTGTGGAATTACATTTCTATACTTCTCACACTGTTTTGATTACAACTTTTGGTACACTGAATGGATTTATAAACTGTAAATTTCTCCAGAAAATAGACTTCAAGAGCTTTCCAACGGTATATA
>SNVD02008474.1:0-106505 GCA_013180625.2 Boswellia sacra
TTCTTTCCATCAGTTAAAAAGGCTTTGTCTATATTGGAAAAAAGTCAGAAATCATAAATGTGAATCTGAGAAATATCTGAACATAAAGAATAAGGAATGAATTTGAGTGGAATATCCTGAATGCCAAAGTGTTTACGTGAAAAGATCTCCCCACTTGGTTTATGTTTAGAAAGCTTCAGTGAATTGACATACTCTTTACATAATGTAATGCACAATTGTTTGCTTTATAAGTAACTAAAATATGAGGGTCATACTCTTTACATGATGGAATGCACACTTGTTTGTTCGTAAGTAACTAAAATATGAGGCTCTTCCCTCTCTGTCTACCCATCTCTCTGTGGTGATACTTTCATGCTTGTATTCGTTCTAGCGTTCACTGATTGAAAATTTTATAATGTTTAACAGATTGCTAGAGCTCTACTCCACACGTAAAGTAGTGGTACATGCCTTACTCATTTTGGCAATTTTCTTCCACTAACTTTATTGCCACTAAAAAATTTTAAGGAACGTGTTCTTTAGATCAAGCAACTTAAGGCTGGAATTACTGTGACCAGATGGATCTTTTATATTCTTACTGTCACTATTTCCTTGTCAAGTGAATCCCAGTTTTGCTTTCATGCTCACTCTCATCCATTTCTCCTTCATCTCCTATTACTCTGTTTTCTAGAGGTAGTAATTCACTGATTCACTGGTTGATTTATTATTGTTTCGTTTGCTATTTGACTGGAATGAGCTGAGGTTATTGATTGTACAGTACTTCATGTTTATCTGAGTTTGAGCGGCATGTATCGGATTTGAGCAAGTTATTACATAATTTTTCAAATTATTGAGAAAAGTTGAACTCGTGTAGACATTGAATACTAGTTTGGTTTCTAATAGAAATCTTTTCTTCTAGAATTATGGTTAAAATTATATTGCCTTTACTATGATAATTTAAGTCTTCGTCTTCTAATGTGAGTTTTGTTCTTGGTTTTTGGTCTTAGAGATTATACTTATGACATGGATGGGTTTATATGCTATCTACTTGAAATTGAGAAAATTTTTCCATGTAGTATCTGTGTTAACCTTTTATCATAAGTTAAATTCATGTGCAAGTATTATCATTGCCGTTTGATGTACTATTGACAACATATGACATAGCATTAATGGATCAAGATTTTCTTTCTCAAATATCGTGGTCCTATGCGATAATTGATGAAGCCCAAAGACTTAAAAATCCTTCCAGTGTAAGTTTGGCTTTATGTAGTCAGTAGCCTATATTTCTATAGTGGGCACTGTAGCTGATAGAATCTATTTATCATAAATAATATAGAAGCAACTAGTAAATTAGCAATTACATGAATACATATTCTGGATGGTTTACATATATAATTGAGTGAGTTTATATTATATGATTAGAAAAAAAAGAAGTAAGGCTATGTTTCTTGATTTCTTCTGCCTTTTTCTTTTTTAGTTTCTTTCTTTCTTTCCTGAACTTTGTATGATTACTTGTATGAATTCCAAAGAAATTGTGCTGCTAGTTAGGTAAAATAAGACTAGTCCGGGTTGGTGAAAAGCATAGTTTTCTTGAGACATTTTCCCTTTTCTCTAGGATTTCTCATTGGCAATATTTTATGGTTAACCTTAACAGGTTCTATATAATGTTCTTAAAGAGCGATTTGTCATGCCAAGAAGATTGTTGATGACAGGCACACCTATCCAGAATAATCTTACTGAACTTTGGGCCTTGATGCATTTCTGTATGCCTTTGGTGTTTAGGACACTGTATCCCTGTCCCACCTGGAATCACTGTCAATGAAACTGTTGAGAGCTTTTTCAAAGAGTATCATCCTTCAACTTATCTTTCACATTCTGTAGTTTGTCGAACAAACAAAGTTCAAGAACTCACTGTAAGCATAACTTCTTATTTTTTAAAAACTGTCAAGTATGCCTCTTTAGCACTAGAAAGTTTCATTTTATTTGGGTTCATTTCCTGCAAATGAATGGAATACTGAGAAGATTTGTTATATTCCAATTTGTTATCCTCTGTTTCCAAACAGAACCCTTGATTTATATTATAATCAATTGCACCCTTGAAGACGTGCTAGGAAGCAAATAATAGCCATGGTACGTAGTTATTAACTAAAATGTATCAACCAATTCTATTTGTATTATGTAGAAAGATTATAATTTTTTTGAAAAATATTTATAAAATATATATATACATACTTGACGGTTCTGGTTCAATGATTTGGCCATTCCTAAAAAGTTGATAATAACAAACCGTCAAATATGAGTTGAATATGTCATATTTGACGGTTATCTATTAATAAACAATCAAATATGAGCTCAAAGTTGGGGTAATATTTGACACAATAAGTCAAAATATGAGTTCTGTCATGACAGTATCTAAGCCGACAAGTATAATAAACAGTCAAATATGAGAGAGTCAAATATGAGCCAAAATATTTGTCGGTCAAAAAAGAGTCAAATAATAATACTGACATACTTGACGGTCAAAAGGAATCAAATATGGAAAAATTAGGTTTTATTTTTGTCATACTTGACAGTGTTGAAACGGTCAAGTATTAAAGTAATAATATTTGACCGTCGAAAGCTCACATACTTGACGGTCAAAAGCAATCAAATATGTTTCGTAAAGAGTCAAATATGAGCCAAAATATTTGTCATACTTGACAGTATTGAAAGGGTCAAGTATTAAAGTAATAATATTTGTCTGTCAAAAAGAGTCAAATATTATTCTATGCTCACATACTTGACGGTTACTGCATAATACTTGACGGTTATAAGCAGTCAAATTTTGAAAAATTTGACCGTAGGTTCATGATAATTGACGGTTACTGTTAAATATTATTAACAAAAATTTAAAAATTTTGAACGTTACTTTGTCATATTTGAAGGTTAATGTCAAACATTTCTTCAATAAACCGTCAAATAAGACCTAAAATTTGAATACAAACTTGACTGTTTTGTAAGAGTCAAATAATGCTATAGTGAATATTTGACTGTTTGACCAACGGTCAACTATTATCATATTTGACGGTGATATATATGACACGCAAAAACCGTCAAATATTATCATATTTGACAGCTAAAAACAGTCAAATATTTGCTTTTTTCTTGTAGTGAGAATCTTTTATCTTCTTTGTACCTTCATGCTTTACCTCAAGAATATCCTATGCTTCTTTTATGGTGGTGCACTTTGAGATCAATCCAAATTGTTGAATATTGACAATGCTAAAACTAGCATTGATTCCCTTATAATTCTAGCTTGACAGTTTATATTTAGCTTCTATCCATTTGTTTTTTGGTTTCTCAACTCGTTGACCAGACTAATTGGTCTTCATTGGCGGTATCCATTTATGAACAATGCTAGTGCAAACTCTATCATCAAGGGACTTCAAAAAGATCTTCATTTTAACATTCCAACAGGCATAATATCCATCCTCGAGCAATGCTGGTTGAGTGACTGAATTTCCATTCCATAGTCCTTCCATACTTGCAAAAAAAAAAATTGATCTCTACTTTTGTATGTCAATGAACCTACTCTGATACCAATTGTTAGTTTCTGCAATGAATGGATGGTTATCATAGATGTAACTTAAACAATTAAGAATAACGGAACAAAAAATTTTACGTGGTTCGGATATCAACCGGCCTACATCCACGATCAATAAGAGTTGCAATCCACTATATTATATGTGTGTACACTCGAGTTAGGACTCATTACAGTTGTAGCCACCCGCTCACTCATTAACCTAATCTATGTAAACTTAATCATCCTCGATCACAGCCAAAGTCCTTTGCACACTCTTCTGATATTGCACTTCATAGACATGTGGGACTTAACTAAAACGGTTTAGTCAGGTATAACCAACATAACTATTACGGAATAATGTAATCACTCAACTCTCTTAAGCTTACACGATTCAATAACTCTCAACAATCATATCTATGCACATACTCAATGCATATGAGTCATGCACAGTCTAAACTCACTCAATCATAAAGATTTTACAATGAAGATCATGAAAAACAAAGACCCTCAAGTGCACTTCACGTTTCTGCACATACACAACCTCTCTTGCTCTACTGTTAAGCCTTGAGTGCTTCACTTTATATAGCCTACGTGAATAGATATATATATATATATAACTCATGTAATCAACAATTCTAATTATTATCAAATCCATGCAAAACTAAAATAGGATGACTAGATAAACTATAGGAAAGCATATCGCAATATCCTAATCCAAATACGTAATTGTAATCAACTAAAATACTAAACTAATTTGGATAAATATCAAAAGTATTCCTAACTCAAAAAGCTTTCCAATAATCATTAAATCAAATATCTTCCTAAAATAAATATCTTATAATGTATTAAGAAAAAGAATATCACACATGTTTTTATCACAAGTTGACAAAAAAAAATTTTAGTCACATGCATGAAAGTTGCCACGTGTCATATTGACACTAATACATAATTACTCTTATTAACATAAGTAAATAAATGTCTTCATTAATGTATTTAAATATCTACAAATAATGATTCATTTAATTAAAAGTGATCAATAGAGCTATAAAGCAAATATCATCAGTGAGATTTAATACCCATAATTGATTTTAAGATTCAAATCCACATTATGCTAATTACAGGAAAATAAATTGTTTCACTCTATAAGATCCAAAATGGGATTTGTGAGGATTCCGCATATAAGAACACGTAAGACCTTTGTATAAGAGGGGGTATATTGAAAGATAAACCTAATGTTGAGCCATTACTTACAACTATTAGCTAAAGATTAAAAAAGAAAAAGAAAAGAAAAGTCGTAAATATGAATTTTAACATAATATTAAAGTCATTTGACCTATGGGTAAAAGTGTAAGAATAGGCAAAGCCCTAGCATATGATGTGACATGATATTTTATTTGAGGAGGCATGTTGAAGAATATAATTACCGTTGAAATGACATCTACTAATTTAGACTTTTAAGAAAGTGACAAAGTTAGTACTCTAAATGTTTGCATAGAAATTTGAAAAATTAATTCTTAACTGCTTTTTCGCTTATGAAATGTTAATACGAAGCGTTGTGGCATTGGAGAATGATCCATTAATGGTTGCATATGTTATCAATCGACACCCAATGATCAATTAATTTGTTGGTGCCAAAAAATACTGGACTAATACTATTTCTTTACACGTATCAAAAATAAAACAATTAATGACAGAAATATACCTTAGGACTTTTGTATCAAGTGTTCAAGGAAATAGTTGATCTAGCATGCAAATGATGACTGAAGAGTTCTAGTTAGGAGTGGCTGAGGCTTAATGACTGGATGTAACTGAAAATGGTGGTAAACTGATCCTAACTAACTCTTTTGATGTTAATATCTGAGTGAATGAAGGGAGACCAGCTTCCAGTGTTGCAGGGTGATGGTGAGATAGCTCTCTGATTGGTGAGAGTGACTGGTGATGAATGTTCTTCTCCAACTAGCTCAAATAACTTCCATTGTGGATGGCGAAACCCATCAACTGATAGCAGCTGTTAGACATTCATGTATCTTTTTCCTTACATAGGAGATCACACATTCAACCTAAATCTCAACCAGGGACGGAGGCAGAAGGGACAAGGAGGGGCAATTGCCCCTCCTGGATTTGGAAATTTTTTAAAAAGGATGTATTATCTATTTTGCCCCTTATATTGTCTAAAATTACAAATTTGTATTATAATTTTTTATTGGTTTCTTCCCTCTTAAGTCTTGTCCGTCCACTTTACCAAATCCTAAAAAACACTTTACTTTTTTTTGGTTTTGTGGTCCCGTAACTCCGTTTCTTCTTCTTCTCCTTCTTCTTCACTTCATTGGCGGCAATTCACCAATCAATGCCTGTTCATCTTGTGGTGTCCATCTATTTATTGGAAGTTAGTGTATATTGAGATAAAATTCCTCTTCTCTTGTCTTTTATTTATTACTTTGCACTTTTTCAATTTTCTTATTTGCTTTTACTCTTCAAGTAATGTGCTGCAATTTCTTTTTCCTTAAATTCGCAAGGGTAGCTGCTGGCCATGAATCATGATTGTAGGACTTTATTTTTATATTACAATTTTTTATATAAATATTTTAATTCTATATAATATATTAAAAAATTATATAGTTACGCTGTATTATGATCAAATAGAAACCAAAAACCTCTAATTTAAACAAATATTAATTAGATTTAATTATTGTGAGATTGTGGATATTTATAATAATAAAACAAAAAAGAAATCCCTCTTTGAAAATTTGTATAGATCAAATTATAGATTTTGTTGGTAGTTAGAGTGGATTGGGAATGGGTTTCTGGCGATAGTTGATTTCTCAAAAGCTAATAACTGGAACCTACCTCCAATCAAAAGGTTTTAGTCTAGATGATTATGGTGGTGAATAGTTGATTTTTGTGTTGTCCTACATTTGATTTTGATAGACTTTTTGGTCAATTATTTTAAAAATTATAATTCTTAATTTTTGATCATATTTCTTTGAGTTCTATATATAAAAATAATTTTTTTCTAATCGTACCATGTTTTTTTTTTGACAATTTTAAAATTTCAAAATCTATTTATTTAGTATTTGTACTTTTAAAGTTGCCTATTATTAATATTGAAATAAATTATTATTATTCTTATTCTTATTATTTGGTTCTTTTGCACTTTCGTTCACACAAGTAATGACAAATTTTTTGTTTTGAAACAATATGGAGAAATATTTACAGAAAAAAGTAGCACTCCCACCTCATCAAGAGAGACATAGTGGTGGTTCTAGTAAAAATATAGAAGTTGATTTGAGAGATCTTCCAATGGATCCTGGACTACGACCTCAAATTTTAGATTATGATCCTAATATTAGAGATCAAGTCCGGAGAGCATACTTACAAAGAAAACCTTGCCAACCTAGAGGCCATAGTTTTCCTTCTAAAAAATATGGGTAAATCTCACAACGATTTGTTGTTTCTCGGTTTGATGAGTTTACATGGTTAGAATATAGCATAGTAAAAGATGCTGCATTTGTCTTTATTGCTATCTTTTTAAGCCTGAAATTGGAGATCAAGGAGGTGGTGATTATTTCATTGGTCAAGGGTTTTCAAATTGGAAGAAGAGAGAAAAATTTAAAATCCATGAAGGAGGTGTTAATAGTGCTCATAACTATGCTCGAACAATGTGTGAATTACTAATGAAGCAAGGTCAACATATTGAAAATTGCTTCACTCGATATTTTGATCAAGCTAAAATTGAGTATCGAACTCGATTAACTGCCACGGTTAATTGTGTTCGTTTTCTTTTAAGACAAGGGCTTGCATTTCATGGTAATGATGAATCTGATGGTTCAACTAGCCAAGGAAACTTCCTTGAGCTTTTGCAATTTCTTGCTGAGCATAGTGAAGATGTTAAAGCTGTTACTTTGGAGAATGCTCTTGAGAATCTTAAATTGACATCACCTGATATTCAAAAAGACATTGCAAGTGCTGCTTCTCTTGAAACTCGCATTGCTACAATTAGATATTTGGGTGACTCATTATTTTCCATTATGATTGATGAATCTCGTGATATATCTGTTAAAGAGCAAATGGCTGTTATTTTGCATTATGTGAACAAAAATGGTTTTGTTGTAGAGCACCTAATAGGAATTGAACATGTTACTCTTGTTGATCCAGGTATGGCAACCCAAGAGGGGGGGTGAATTGGGTTTTTATTTATCAATACGGATTTAGAAAACTTTTCTTGAAAGATCAAAATTATTTAACTCTTTCTTTGAGAATAAAGGTGAAGAAGATGAAAATAGAATACAATCAAGAGAATAGCAATAAAGAACAATCACAAGTGCAAGTAAATGTAAAGAGTAAAGGGATAGAGAGAGTGCAAACTCAATTTACGTGGTTCGGCAAACCTTGCCTACGTCCACGGGCTCCTAGCTCCATGAGCTAAGCTTTCCACTAAGTTGTAGAAATCTTTATAACTTGCTTGATGAACAACCTCACCAAGACTTTTTCTTCAACTCTTGATAACACCACACCAAGAGTTCTTCTTGATGAACAACCTCACCAAGGCAACTTCCTTCAACTCTTGATAACACCACACCAAGAGTTCTTCTTGATGAACAACCTCACCAAGGCAACTTCCTTCAACTCTTGATAACACCACACCAAGAGTTCTTCTTGATGAACAACCTCACCAAGGCAACTTTCCTTCAACCTTGATAACACCACACCAAGAGTTCTTCTTGATGAACAACCTCACCAAGGCAACTTTCTTCAACCCTTGATAACACCACACCAAGAGTTCTTCTTGATGAACAAACTCACCAAGAAAAGAGTTCTCTCAAGGATAACTTTTATCCTTTACAAGAAGATCTCACTCTCACCACAATACAAGAACAAGGATAATTTTTACAACAAAAGTACAACTCTCTTCAAAGAGTAGATAAAGAATATAAAAGCTCTCTAGACTTGATATTTCTCTCATTTTTTGCTTGATAGATGCTTCTCTTGCTCTTCTTCTTACTGAATGCATGGGAGAAGGGCTCCTTTTATAGGCAAATGGGATGAACTTAGTCAAGTGAAGACACCAACTCCAAAGTTTCTACCCACCATAAAAACCGCAATGGTTTCTAGCATTTTTGTCAATGTTTCGCTTCAAATTTGAAAATCTGCAAAACACAAAAGATCTTCAAAATTGAATAATCTTTCCAACACATCAAGAATCAAGTCATTTGGATATCTGTAGCTTAAGCTATGGCCAAAACACCATTCAGTGCTCATGTGACTTGATTTTTCTTCCATGTGTCAGTCCACTGACTTGCATGTGTATTATGTTGGCCTTCTATTTAAAATTTGAATTTATTCAAAGAATATGAAATCTGATCCATTGAATCATCTTTCCAATGCCACAATAATCAAGTCATTTTGATATCTCTAACTCAAGATATGGACAAAACATCATTCAGTGCTCAAATGAGTTGATTTTTCTTCTCTATGTCAGTCCACCAAATTTCATGTCAATTATGTCGGCCTTTCGTTTGAAATTTGAATTTCTTCAAAACATATGAAATGTGATTCATTAAGTCCTCTTTCCAATGCCATAAGAATCAAGTCATTTTGATTTTTCTAGCTCAAGATATGTCCAAAAGAGTATTCGGTGCTCATGTCAGCTGCTTCCATTTGTCTTTCAATTGCATGATGATTTGGACAACCTTGCACTTGAAATTTGAATTTCTTAAAACATATGAAATGTTATAAATTGAGTAAGCTTTCCAAAGGCTCAAGAATCACATCATTTGGATATTTGTAGAGAAATATATGACCAATTGATTAAATATTGCTCATGTGTCACATTCCTTGAGTCAATCCTTGTTCTTAAACTTTGGTGCCTTTAACATGTAGTCTTCTCCTTAGCTTCAACACTTCATTTTAATAAGCCTCTTCTTGATTTTACAATTATTTCAATGATATTACTCTTGCACATAAATAAACATGTTAGTAAATCACAATGAATCAATGTGTATTGTTATCATCAAAATTATCATGTAGCCTTAGGGCTAACAATCTCCCCTTTTTGATGATGACAAACCATTGATTGCTTGAAAATATAATCTAAAATCAAGAATGAAATTAAAATCAACAATAAGCAAAAAGAATGGCACTTGTTATGAATATAAGCAATCCAACTATTTCTCCCCCTTTTGTTATCATCAAAAAGATGTAATCAAATTAACTACTCCCCCTAAATATATTCTCCCCCTTAACATATGCTACCATTCAAAGATTATCATATAAAAACAAAATTAAGACATATCCAACATGCCTAATTCTCTTCTAATTATGCAAAATCTATCTTGACTAAGGGGTTTAGTCATATTTAGGTCTAGGGACTAATTCCCAAACTTGATTTCTCTCAAATTGGTTCAATTTTTCTTGCATAGCCAAAATCCAACTTTCTCATTTTTGGCTTCTTTAAAAGATTTTGGTTCAAATTGAGAGACAAATGCAAAATGATTACACAAGTTTCTAAAAGAAGATCTAGTTCTCATACCTTGTGATGGTTCACCAATAATAAGATCTTTAGGGTGAGCTTTTGCATACCTCAATTCCTTTGGTAATTCTTGGCAAGAATCATTTACTTTCTCAAGCTTTTCTTGTTGAAGTTGTAAATCATCTTGACTCTTTTCATCAAGTCTTGATTCCTTGATTTGCCTTTCTACTTCAACAATATCATCATCTAAATTCTTTGAAGAAATCACATTAGTTTCATCCAATTCAACATACATAGATTCTTCAATAGTAAGAGTCTTTTTGTTAAAAACTCTATATGCTTTACTATGGTTGGAGTAGCCCACAAAAATTTCAACATCGGCTTTTGCATCAAATTTTCCAAGGTTATCCTTAGTGTTTAAAATAAAACATTTACATCCAAAAACTTTAAAAAAAATCCAATGTTGGGTTTTCTTCCTTTCCAAAGTTCATAAGGAGTTTTCTTTATTAAAGCTCTAATATGGACTCTATTGATTATAAAGCATGCGGTATTAACGGCTTTGGCCTAAAAATATTTTGGCAAATTATTTTCAAGTAATATGGTCTTAGCCATTTCTTGGATACTCCTATTTTTTTCTCTCAACAACACCATTTTGTTGTGGAGTTCTAGGTGCAGAAAAATTATGTTCAAAACCATTTTCATTACAAAGATTTTCAAATGCAATATTGTCTACTTCACCACCATGATCACTCCTAATATACACAATAGAATACCTTTTTTGATTTTGGACTCTTTTTGAAAATTTTAAAAAAAGCTTGTGTGGCCTCATTTTTAGTTTTCAAGAATAACACCCAATTGAATATTGAATAATCATCCACAATAACAAAAACATAATACTTTCCACCAAGGCTTTGAGTTCTTGATGGTCCAAATAAATCCAAATGAAGTAATTGTAGATGTTTATTTGTTGAAATAAATTTCTTTTGTTTAAAAGAAGTTCTCACTTGTTTTCCAAATTGACGATCATCACAAATCTTATCCTTTTCAAATTTTATTTTTGGAAGACCATCAACCAAATCATTTTTAGAAATTTTTTAAATTGTGTCCATGCTAGCATGACCTAGCCTTCTATGTCATAACCAAGTATCATGATTAACAATTTTCTACATGATTATTAACATCAATATCAATTGTATAAATATTACCAGATCTATTACCAATAAATAATGTCTTATTATTACTAACATCCTTAATCACATTTCTATTAGGCTCAAAAGTAACAAAATATCTCTTATCACACAATTGACTAATGCTAATCAAATCATGTTTCAAACCATGAACAAGCAAAACATCTTTAATAATAGGTGAAGAAGGGTTACTAATATCACCATGTTTGATTACCCTTCCTTTGGCATTATCACCAAAGGTCACATATCCTCCTTTCTTGATGAATAATCTTGAGAACTTGGAGGCATCTCCAGTCATATGCCTTAAGCATCCTCTATCTAAGTACCACATGTGTTTGACACTCCTTTGTTTCTACAATCAACATTTAAAGAGAGACTTTTTGGTACCCAAATGTTCTTGGGTCCTTGGGGGTTAGTTATGGTACTTTTTGGAACCCATATTTGTTTCAAATTAGGATTTTACTATAGCAAGAATGCACTTTGTGTCCTTTTCTTCCACAATAAGTACATGAATGATTAGGATTATTTTTAGAAGATGCATGAACAAAATAGTTTTTAAAATAGTTTTGAGTTTTATGAGTTTTATATCCTAACCCTCTTTTATCAAAAACACACCTTTGGTTTTGTAACATAGAATTCAAATTTTTTGTGCTTTTTGTAAAATTATCAACAATATTTCTGAAGTCATTATTTTCCTTTTTCAAAATAACATTTTCTTTCTCTAATTTATCAAAATCCTTTTGTTTTAAAATCTCATTTTTAGTTTTTAAAAAATGTATTTGACTTTCCAAACTTTCAAAATCCTTTTGCTTTAAAATTCCATTTTTATTTTTTAAAGCTTCATTTATTTCTACCAACTCTTCTAATTGAGATAACATGATTTTTGACTTCTTTTTGAAAGCAATGATTTTTGAATTTTGCTTATCAACTTGCACATGTAAATTTTGGAATGCTTCAAGTAATTCATCATATGAAAGCTTACGATCATGGTTTAGAATACTTATCTCATTTTCTCTTAAAGCCATGAAGCACGTGTTTGCCACTTTGCAATCTTCTTCTTCATTCTCCTTCAAGGTGATTTCATGAGTCATGAGAGAACCCATAAGTTCTTCTAATTGTAGTTTGGTGAGGTCCCTTGCTTCTTGAATTGCCGTCACCTTTGGCTCCCAAGATTTTGGTAGACACCTAAGAATCTTTCTCACCATTTCAATATTAGAATAAGATTTATCAAGAGATTTCAAACCATTGACAATATCTGTAAATCTAGTAAACATTTCAGAAATTGATTCATCCGATTTCATCTTAAAAAGCTCATAACTATGATCTAGCATACTAATTTTGGATTCTTTAACTTGACTAGTTCCTTCATGAGTTACTTCAAGTGTGTGCATATTTCTTGTGCCGTAGAACAAGTAGATATTCTATTAAACTCATTTCTATCTAGAGCACAATACAACACGTTCATAGCTTTAGCATTCAAACTCAATTTCTTTTATCATCTTCACTAAACTCTTTAGGTTCTTTAAGCATGCATTCCCCATTTTCAATTTTGGTAGGAACAAAAAGTCCTTCCAAAACAATAGACGACAAATCATAATCAAAAGATTGCAAGAAAATACTCATTCTAGTTTTCCAATAAGAGTAATCACTTCCATTGAAAAATGGAGGTCTGGAGATAGAAAGCCCCTCAACATGTGAAGTTGGATTAAAAGTTGTCATAGCTCAAAATCGGTTAAGATTTAAAAAAAACAATTGAGCAACCTTGCTCTGATACCACTTATTGACCTAGGTATGGCAACCCAAGAGGGGGGGTGAATTGGATTTTTATTTATCAATACGGATTTAGAAAACTTTTCTTGAAAGATCAAAATTATTTAACTCTTTCTTTGAGAATAAAGGTGAAGAAGATGAAAATAGAATGCAATCAAGAGAATAGCAATAAAGAACAATCACAAGTGCAAGTTAATGTAAAGAGGATAGGGATAGAGAGTGTGCAAACTCGATGTACGTGGTTCGGCAAACCTTGCCTACGTCCACGGGCTCCTAGCTCCAAGAGCTAAGCTTTCCACTAAGTTGTAGAAATCTTTACAACCTGCTTGACGAATAACCTCACCAAGACTTTTTCGTTCAACTCTTGATAACACCACACCAAGAGTTCTTCTTGATGAACAACCTCACCAAGGTAACTTCCTTCAACCCTTGATAATACCACACCAAGAGTTCTTCTTGATGAATAACCTCACCAAGGTAAATTCCTTCAACTCTTGATAACACCACCCCAAGAGTTCTTCTTGATGAACAACCTCAACAAAGTAACTTTCTTCAACCCTTGATAACACCACACCAAGAGTTCTTCTTGATGAACAACCTCACCAAGGCAACTTTCTTCAACCCCTGATAACACCACACCAAGAGTTCTTCTTGATGAACAACCTCACCAAGGAAACTTTCTTCAACTCTTGATAACACACAACAAGAGTTCTCTCAAGGATAACTATTATCCTTTACAAGAATATCTCACTCTCACCACAATACAAGAACAAGGATAATTTTTACAACAAAGTACAACTCTCTTCAAAGAGTAGATAAAGAATATAAAAGCTCTCTAGACTTGATATTTCTCTTGTTTTTTGCTTGATAGATGCTTCTCTTGCTCTTCTTCTTACTAAATGCATGGGAGAAGGGCTCCTTTTATAGGCAAATGGGATGAACTTAGTCAAGTGAAGACACCAACTCCAAAGTTTCTGCCCACCATAAAAATAGTAATAGTTTCTGGCATTTTTGTCAATGTTCCGCTTGAAATTTGAAAATCTGCAAAACATAAAAGATCTGCACAATTGAATAATATTTCCAACACATCAAGAATCAAGTCATTTGGATATCTGTAGCTTAAGATATGGCTAAAACACCATCCGGTGCTCATGTGACTTGATTTTTCTTCCATTTGTCAGTCCGCCGACTTCCATGTGTATTATGTCGGCCTTCTGTTCGAAATTTGAATTTCTTCAAAGAATATGAAATCTGCTCCATTGAATCATCTTTCTAATGCCACAAGAATCAAGTCATTTGGATATCTGTAACTCAAGATATGGACAAAACATAATTCAGTGCTCAAATGAGTTGATTTTTCTTCTCTATGTCAGTCTATCGAATTGCATGTCAATTATGTCAGCCTTTCATTTGCAATTTGAATTTCTTCAAAACATAGGAAATGTGATTCATTAAGTCCTCTTTCCAATTCCATAAGAATCAAGTCATTTTGATTTTTCTAGCTCAAGATATGTCCAAAAGAGTATTCGGTGTTCATGTCAACTGCTTTCATTTGTCTTTCAATTTGCATGATGATTTGGACAACCTTACACTTGAAATTTGAATTTCTTTAAAACATATGAAATGTTATCAATTGAGTAATCTTTCCAAAGGCTCAAGAATCACGTTATTTGGACATTTTTAGAGAAATATATGACCAATTGATTGAATATTGCTCATGTGTCACATTCCTTGAATCAAACCTTGTTCTTAAACTTGGTGCCTTTAACATGTGGTCTTCTCCTTAGCTTCAACACTTTATTTTAATAAGCCTCTTCTTGATTTTACAATTATTTCAATGATATTACTCTTACACATAAATAAACATGTTAGTAAATCTCAATTAATCAATGTGTATTGTTATCATCAAAATTATCATGTAGCCTTAGGGCTAACAACTAGTACCACAGCTCTCTCACTTAAGGCAACACTTGATAATCTATTTTGCAAGTATAGATTGAGCATATCTAGGTTGCGTGGCCAAGGCTATGATGGAGCTAGTAACGTGCAAGGTGAATTCAATGGGCTTAAAACACTCATTTTGAATGAGAATAATTGTGCTTACTATGTTCATTGTTTTGCTCATCAACTCCAATTGGCTCTTGTAGCGGTTGTGAAGAAACATGAAGATGTTAATGATATTTTTAACATAATTGCAATCATTGTTAATATTGTTGGAGCTTCATCTAAGCGTAGTGATATCCTTCGAGAGAAACAAGCTCTTAAAGTTATTGAAGCTATCAATAATGGTGAACTTTCAAGTGGACAAGGTCTCAATCGAGAGACTAATTTCAAATGTGCTGGTGATACACATTGGGGATCACATTATGGTACGTTGATAAGCATTACTATCATGTTTTCATCCATAATTGATGTTCTTAAGATAATTACACGGGATGGAAGCTCTGAACAAAGATTTCATGCCAAGCATATTTCAAAGATGATGTAATCATTTAATTTTGTGTTTACTCTCTTTTTGATGAAAGATATACTTGGCCTTACAAATGAATTGTCTCAAGCTCTTCAAAGAAAAGATCAAGATATTGTGAATGCTATGAAATTGGTTAGTGTATGTAAAGATGGATTGCAAATGATGAGGGAGAAAGGATTGGATACTTTACTAGGTAAAGTATAATTCTTTTTGTGTTAAGCATGACATTGATGTCCCTAACATGGATGATAGGTTTATAATTGAAGGGAGGTCTATGCATAATGCTCCAGAAATCACAAATATGCATCATTATCGGATTGATTTGTTTTACACTATTTTGGATATGCAACTTTAAGAGCTAAACAATCGCTTCAATGAGGCAAATACTGAGTTGCTTTTGTGTATAGCATGTTTATGTCCATATGACTCGTTTGGTGCTTTTGATAAACAAAAATTGATGCGACTTGCTGAATTCTATCCTAATGATTTTTCTGAAATAGAGCTCACGGCACTTGATGTTCAACTTGATGTTTACATTATGGATATGCGCTCTAGCATTGAATTTTCAGGATTGAAAGGAATTGGGGATCTTGCAAAGAGAATGGTTGAGTTTAGAAAAGATATTGTGTATCCATTAGTTTGGAAGTTAGTGACATTAGCATTAATTCTTCCAGTTGCTATAGCCAGTGTATAGGGCCTTTTCAGCAATGAATTTTGTCAAGAACCGTCTTCGAAATCGAATGGGAGATCGATGGCTGAATGATAACTTAATTGTATATATAGAGAATGATGTATTTGATGCTATTGATAATGAAGTTATCATTCAACGCTTTCAAAATATGAAATCATGTCGAGGACAATTGTAAAATTGAAAAATGTATGAATGGATATCACTATTTTTCTTTATTGTTTTATTGTCATTTTAAAATTTTATTGTTCTTTGGATTTGCCCATCCTTGGTAAAAATCCTGACTTCGTCTATGATCTCAACCACCCCTTATGTGGAGTGGCATGATCTCAATGAGTTAACTAAGCTTTTAGAATATTTCTTGATGTCTTAAAATCCTAATTTCGAGGTGTGTAGAGTCTGCCACATGGAGGATTGATATGAGTTCGTAATTTTTTTTTTTTTTTAGCTTATGGAATTGAATGATTGTTACCTGACTGGCAATTAAGTGCCAGTCAATTAGGTAGACTCATTCATAACTTTCAAAGAACTTTCCAGTCAGTTATTTCTCCCACAAGCTTTCATGCTTCCAACGTAGAGACTTGGATTTGGCACAATATGCATTTTATGAAGCACTGATTAAGATAGTGAGAACATTTTAGTCTTTCGATAAGAGGTATAAAAAAACCCCGTTTGCATAATTAATATTGCATCTCCAAGATATGCGGGGCATTCCGCATCTTAATGACGGCTCACAAAAATTACAACGTTTTAAAAACAACACGTGAAATTCTTCAATTTTAAGCGAATTTCTTAATCAAGAGTGACACGCTTCTTCAGTTATTTTTCCCTTTTGAAATGTTATTTTGAAGCGATGTCGTATTGGCGCATGATCCATTAACGGTTGCAAGTTGTCAATCGATACCCATTGGTTAATTAATTAACATTGACTCTTCGCCATATGCGGGGCACTCCACATCTTTAAGACGGCTCACAAATATTAGAAAAAGTTATAAAAGCAACCATGAAATTCTTCAATTTAAGAGAATTTATTAATCAACAATGACACGGTAACCATGCTTGAGCAGTACTATTAATCAACATACATAGACTGTGGTAAATTTTCCTAAATTGCAGAACGAGGAAGAAATATTGAAGCAAAACATCTGGGTTAGGACAATACTGAGTGCTTTACTAACTTGAAAACAAATTCATCGATGTTTTTGTCGGAAGTGCCACCATCACTCACAGCCTCCATAGCCAACTCCCTCCATTTCTTAGCATTTCTCCTCATTTCGCTTGCTCTCTCACCCTCCATTACTTCCCTTATGCAATTCTCAATCTCCTCTCTTGACACAATCCCATTCTCATCAACTTTAACTCTAACACCAACCTTCCATACATCCTGCACAAACTTAGCATCCGTCGGTTGGTCGGTCCATTGTGGCATTACCACCATTGGCACCGCCATGCTCAATGCCTCAATAGTTGAATTCCACCCAGCATGGGAGAAGAAACAGCCCAGAGCTTTGTTTGATAGCACTTCTAATTAAGGGCTCCATTTCACTATCAAGCCCTTATCGCCTATCTCATCAACAAATCCTTTTGGGAGCTTTGTATCTTCGGAATCCCTCAGCACCCACAAGAAATAAAAATTTGTTTGCTTCAATCCCCACGCAAGTTCCTCCATTTGTCTGATGCTTAAATTAGCCATGCTGCCAAATGATACATAAACGACAGATCCCTTCTGCTTGGCATTAAGCCAATCGATGCAGACGGATTTGTCCAACGTGAAGAGATTGAGGTCATAATCTTTGTCATTTTGGATACGGTTGTCTAAGTAGGCAGATGGAATCGTGGGACCGATTGTCAGCAACGGACAAACTTTATTCATTGAATCCACCATCTATGACCAAGTCAAACACAATGTTAAGGTCAATTAGGTGAAGGTTGAATTGATCACATAAACAAGAAGTAAAAGGTATATACGTATGCAGGTTCACATGTATGCACATATAAGCATATGTGTATGCATGTAGATATACGTATACGTATATGTGTGCATACAAAGAAACCCACCTCACTTTCTAACTTGTAGAAGGTATTGACAAGAATAAAATCGGCTTTATCTGTGTTTGAGAACTGATTCAACACCATCTCAAAGTAAGCTGGATACTGCCCTGCTACATAAATGAACGAAGGCATATCTGGAGGATCAAGCAACGGCAATCCAGGAATGGATATTGGTGTTGAAGAAATTGGAAGCTTCAACAACCCATTATAAACAAGATAGTATACGTAGTTAACTGCGCACGTTTGAGTGAAAAAGGCAGCTCCAAGAAGGCCAAACTGCTTAGCAACCTCAAGTGCCCAAGGCAAGAAAGGATCATAAACTATGCAGTCGATAGGGGTTGAGGAGTTTCTGTATTTTATGATGAGCTCAGCTAGGGTTTTCGAGCCAGCAGCTTCCATCTTTTGGAGATAATCTTGGATACTCTCAGCTTTAGCAAACCCACCTTCATCAAAGCCATCTGATATGGTTTCGAATTGCAGTGAGCTAGAGGATTTAGACGTCATGGTCTTGGAGATGAAGTTGGTTATGGCAAAGGTAGCTTTGAGACCTTTAGAGGCCAAGCGTTTGGAAAATTGATAAGTGGGGTTTATGTGACCTTGGCTTGGGTAAGGTATTACAAGGACATGACCTCTATACATCTTGTCTTCCATCTTTTCTTTCGCTCTGGCTAATCAAAATTGAGAGAGATGAATAACTGAGTCCTTTCATTTTGGATAGGCATTATTTTATAGGTGTAGAAAAGATAAGCAACGCACCATTGCAAGTGTCACAAACGTATGGCGTCAAATGGAACAAGTGGAAGCATAAGAAATTTTGCAACGCTTTTGTCAGTTTTTAACTTTAGTCAAAGGAGTGATGTTTCCTTTGAAATACGGTTTGTCTGCCTCAAAGTATGTTTATTTATTTTGAACAAGGAAATATCGGTATTTTATAATTTAAATACTTATTTAACATAAATTTTCAATCTTCATTTAACTAAATATAATCGTACGCACATAGGATGGTTTGATATTAGAATAAAACTTGAGTACCGAATTAAATTGAAGAAATAGTATTTAAAAATTTGTATCAATTTTCTTATACCAACATTAGTTTATATGTTAAAAGATCTAAAATTTCCAAATAATAATAATAATAATAATAATATTTTTCTTGAGAAAAAAAATGTAATTAGGTTTCCATTCTAAGAAGGTACTCTCTGTGTATGAAACCCACATGAAAAGAAAACGCCACCTAATAAAGATTCTTATATATGCTTGAAACTTTAAATATATATCTATATTGAAAAAAAAAGAAAGAGAAAGAAAAGAAAAGAAAAAGACGGAGAGATCTTACGTCAGTTTAATAAGGAACTCTGCACCGCTGCTTGTTTATAAAAAGTATTTCCTGTTGGACACGTCCTTCTTGATTGTTATATAAATATTAACATATGTGACCGTGCATACATATATGGGAGCCTTTTTTCAACAAAATTAAATTAAACTGATTAGTGAAGTCAAAGCTCAAGTCTGAATGGGGGCTATGCGAATCCTTTTGTATGGACAATACCATATACAGTATTTGGTACAATATTATAAAATAAACATTTCAAAAAGCATCATAATTAAAAATGTTATCTAGTTATAATTTAATTTATCCTTGAACTTTACTAGCTAATTATTATTCTCTCATTGCAATTTTTTTGGAACAATTAATTTAATCAATAACTTGTAGCACAAGAATAATGCAGATCTACTCTCAATGTCCCTTTCTGTATCAACGTCGTTATCGATTAATCAACACAGATCCAACATCCAAGAATTCAACATTTTACAAAGAATAATAATAAATAAATAACTCTTTCGCAAAGTTGATTACCATAACTATTATCTTGCAACATGATAATCATAATATATCGTTCCTTGATCCTTATTAGATAACGTTAGATTTGTGTTTATTCATTTTTAAATTTTCAATTTTGCATGTTTGATTAATCTAATCTAAGGGATCTTCTATAGTCTTGTGTTGATATGATATTAGTAAAATGTTACAACAATCTGTTTTATCATATTCAAGAATCAAAGAAAAGCATTTTTTAAATGATAAATATTAAGTGTGAGTTTCAAAAAATTCTATGTCTGTTATCATTATCATCATCATTATTATGAATTTTTTCTATTTCTCACAGACTTCATATCTCTTTCGTATCTATACGACTTCTAAAAAATGTTGTTTGTGTGTAACTATTTTGAAATTAGAATTATTAAATTGGAATCATTGTTCCACTCTTTTTTAATTAAATTGATAGAATATATTTATATCAAATTCAAGTCAGTTAAAAAAAATATATATACTTATATCCGGCCCCTATTTTTTTAACCTTATCAGACCTGTCCTAAATTTAGTAAGGATAAAATAATAATCTTATAATTTTATCTTTTCAATCAATTTACAATTATCTCCACCATTAAATTAAATATATTTTGAGTAATACTATTCTTATAAACTTATCTGTATAAACTGATACATCGTGATTTTTGGAATGAATGAATTTCAAATTTTTAATTACATTAATATGGATAGCATAGTAATTACTTAATAGCGTTAAATAGGTTTGGATAAGTAAGTTTATAATATTAGTATCATTCATATATTTTATATTTATTTTAATATTATAATAGGTTCAATTAGTTATTATATTTTAATGATCTCTATTTCTTTTAATAAAATGTTATTGTATTGCAGATCTCAAAATTAAATAATACAATCAACAACTTATCTCTTTCATGATTTTAACGCTAATCAACTATCTTTTATTTATTGGCTTTGGCTATTTGCATCCATCTTCATGTTTTGAATACCCTGTTTACCGTAACAATTAACCATCACCAAAAATGTAAAATTAATTACTCTAAACACCCATTCTAATTCCAAAAAGACCCTTGCCCCAAATAAAACCCTTCAGTCTCATTTGTCAATACCTAGGTTAAACCTCCTCTCCCTCTCCCTCTCTAAATTGATTTTCATTCTCTTCCATGATAAATTAGATGATTACTGTTAATTTATCATATCTGTTTGTATTCTTGATTAAAAAATGGTGAAGTTATGCAAACACTATATTTGTCTGCCTGGAAACTTAACTTTCTGGACTTGCTGACTTAAGGAAAGCAATCTTATGAGAAACTAAATTCTGTTACTAGTTTTGCAGACTTGCAATTCATGTGATGTCTGCTCCTTCTTCTTTTCGTGGTACACAGTATACGTCCTTCTTGTTTATTGTTAGTTAAATGATTGTGTAAGTTGCTTTTTCTCTCTAAAAAAGACTCTTATTTCCATTCTATCATTCTTTTTTTTTTTAAAGGAGCTTCGATACGCAATTTAAATTATTTTGTATAAGTTTAATTGGATTTTAGAAAATTTAATTATTTGATGTATAATTATCTTTAATTCTTATGTTTTAATGTTAACACATCAAGATAACATAATAAAAGAGATTAGAGAAATAATTAGATTGTCCTTTTAGGTAATTCTATATAAGGATATTTAAATAATATAAATTATTATTAAAAAAGGGTGTTTAGAGTATTAAAATGGGTGTAAATAGCCCTAACCTTATTTATTTTCTTTAATATTTTTAAATTCACACTTACACAAGCAAATATTTTCTTAATTTTTGTATTTAGATTATTCTCCATAATATATGAAGTTATACAAACAAATTGTTTTGGCATTGTATACAAACTGATATAAAAATTGAAGTTAATATTATTCCTTAAAATTCAGGAATATTTTATCAAGAATATGAATGAAAAAAAAAAGGAATTATCGGTATTTCGGTGATTTTGACCCAATTCTATTTGTATTGGATACAAGTCAACTCACATAATATGCCAAGAATATATTTGAGGGCCAATAGGCAACAATCGACAGAGGGGAGAAAGATAGTGATAAAAGAATTAGCAAATGAAAAAAAAATGGAAATGTAAAAAATAAATATAGGATAAAGGTTAGAGTTTATTAAAATTACCGAAAATAAAATTTTTATGAAATATAGGATTTGATGAGATTAAAAGTGGGTGCTAAGTAGAACTTCTAAAAATTTTAAAAAGATCACCACTCAATCCATTCCGAATTTTGTCCTCTTAGAGGTTTGACAGAACATCTTTCCTTTCAATAAGTTAAAAATTATATTGAAAAGAGTGGTACTACTTTTGTAATTTCTGTATATAAACTAACGTGACCTGACTCATATATTAACACAATATCACTAACTGCATTTTTATAGTTTTAAGGAATTAACGAAATGCGAGTTGCACATTACAATAATGATTTGATTTCTTACACGAGTTACATATATATGGCCAAAACCCACAACGTAACATTTCTTTAATAGTAACAATTAAGAATATTTTAATTTTAAAAATTGACAGTGCTAGCAACTGGATCTTACATTACTGAATTTCATTTAGATTATTATTATAATAGTATCAAAATTATTAAAAACCATGTATCCTTTTAAGAGCTATATAGGAAGTTCATTGACATTATAACTCTTTAGGAGAGGCCTTGTATAACTTTCGTAGAAACTTTCTAGTTAATTAGGTTCAAGATCGCAACCTTGATCTCTTCAAACTCCACTAAATATATTAATGTAGGTGACTTTTTGTCTTTTCTTAATATTATGAGTTGTCCACTCAGTTCATAAACTTGGAGATCACCTCAAAGGTGTGATTAGGGCATCGTTTAGCTATATGTTGATGTGATTGATGATTATAAATAGGGATGAAGCCTCGTTTGTAAAAGCTAGCTAATATCTTTTTCCTAGAAAATATTTTTCTATAAGTCATGATAATGGCCCTTGTAACATTTTTCTACAAGACTTATGTCATGAACTCATAAGTCATAATTACATATGGAAAAATGAAACAAAAGAAAGCAACTTTCCAAAAGAAAATAACTTTCCCATATCATTTTAAATAGCAAGTCAAAAGTTTATTAAAAGTTATAGTCTAAGGTCCCAAAAGATATTTTACATAGTTTTGACTTTTCTCCTTTGACCTGTAGAATAAATAAGTATGATAATAATGACATCGTTTGGGTGAATTGGTGATGTTAGAAATTCTAGGATATCCATCTGAGTCATCATTACTGTCCGAGCACTATCATGTCAACATGTCAAAATATGGGATGTCATCGTCCTTCTTCGTTTCTGGAGCTAGCACAGATTCTTTTTTCTAAAGTTGTTGTAGATAAAGTTCATCTAGGCTGTATGGGTCTTGTGAGTCTTACAAATATAATGGATATGGTTGGTTTTGAGATGAGGATGGAATTATCGGTTGCAGCATATTCTAGAGGTTGAGCTATAAAAAAGATTATTATCATCTTGGGCTTACTAAGATTGAGAACTTTCTCCTTTCTCCACGTGTTTATGCGCAAAATGATACATCTCTCTATATTGTCTTAGCTAATAAAAGTACTCTAGAGAGTATTTTTCCCAAGGTGCATAGTTTTCAATGGATGGCCAAATCTGAGGTGGGAGACTTGAATTTATTTCTGAGATTCGCCTTTAGAATTCTTGAAACTCATTGGGATAAGCTTCCCACTGTTGTGCGAGCTAAATGGAGACAAGCAATATTCTTGCACCATGAGAAGAGAACTGTAAATTTTTAATAGTGATAATGCTCTTTTTTTTAAAGAAAAAAAAAAGATGACGTGGTGTAATGCTCATTGTCCTCAAAGATTGAAACTTTTTTGTCTTTGATATTCAAATTGGTTTTTCCACCATGAAAGAGGATAAAATCATTCAAGAAAATTTTGAAAACACCCAAGAGTAGTGTTGAGATTTCTATGACTATACAAGAAGCTTGTATGAGCCATTCTGTTCAACATGTAATTGGGATTAAATTCAACTCCAATTAAAAATTGCCGTGTGAGGTGTCCGAGAAATCATAAAATTTTTGGATTGAAATCTTTTTCAATATCCCAAACTTGACAAATCTTCATGTATTGAAAATCTAGCTGAATTTCAATATTTTCGAGGGAGAATGAGCCGTGTTGAGTGAGGATCTTAGCTTGATATTCTATCATTTGTTGATGATGGCATTGTAATAGAGATTGGTTTGCTATCAAGGCTGGGACTTCCAAAGGAATAAATTCACTTTCATTTCTTAAGGAAGTAATAGGATGCATCATGTGAATTATTGGAATGACCTGAAGAGAGTTTTCTTGATTGAATTTGTGTTGCTGAGACTGAGATAATATATCTATAAGAATATTGTTAGTTTCTTTGATGTATTTGACATCAAAATTAAATTTTGAGAACCAGATTAACCATTTGAGTAATTGAGGATATGGCAGTTGCTTTTGTTTGAACTACATCATTCATGTAAATGAACTCGTATCCATTTCTACAAGAAAATGATGGCCGATAAGATGAAATTGGAATTTTTTAATTTCTTTTTTTATTAGCAAGAATTTCTTTGAATAAGGAGTGATAATGGATCTCAAAAGCAAACAAAAAGCCACTTTTGTATCGACAAGTACTTCTTTTCCTATTCTTTTCTTCAAAAAGATTAGCATGCATTACAAAAATCACTAGCATTAGTCTATAAAATTCTCTTTCCTATGGAAGAAATTTGCAAAGATAGAAGGTTTTGAGCAATCTTCTTAATTTGGGAAATAGCAATAGTCTGTTCAAGTCCTTAAGATGGGGCACTCTTTTTAAGCATCAGTTATAGAGGGCGAATATAGAAAAGCCAAACTCTCAGCCAAGGTATTTCCTAACAATAATGCATTTCCAAGCCCTACTGGCACTAGTGCATCCCTAAAAGAACTTTTATGGCTCAAAGAATAGCTTTAAATTACTACAAGAAAATCACTAAAATTTGACTGTTTTTAACAGTCAAGTATGAAGTTATTTGATGGTTATTGATCGTCAAATATGTCACTGTCAAATATGATATTATTTGACAGTCGGTCAAACGGTAAAATATCAACTAAAATATACTTGACTCTTCATTTGGAGTCAAGTATGTAAATGAAATTTTGTGCTATTTTGACTCATTTTTTCAATAATATTTGACTCTTTCCGTCAAATATGAGGCATGTTTCGTTTTTATAACAACCGTCAAGTATCATCTATATTTTTATGATACTTGAGGGTTTTTAGCCGTCAAGTATGTAGTTAAGAAATTTAAAAAAAATATATATACATATTATAAGCTATTAAAATTTCAATATTCTTATACACAATAATTTGGTTTCCAAAAAATACAATAAACAGTTAAAATTAATTCAATAAACTTAAAAAATTAACATTCTATAAACAAGCAAAGTATCAAATAAAGAATCAACATGTGTTCTGAAAATATATAATATTAAAGAAGAAAAAAATTATACAACATTGTAAAGAACAATTGAAGCTGGTCCTAAACTCTGTGTTCTCTGTCATGATCGTGCATATTCTGCTCCACCATATTTCCCATCATTATGAAAAGCCAAGATATTTTATATTTCTCACTGCACAAAACCAACTCATTTTAGTTTGTCTCTACTTAAATAAATACAACAATTTTTACCCTTAAATAGTTCACATTGACATTGACATTACATCTATCTAAATGTGTTTTACATATTTTATGAAACATCTAAATAAAAATAAAAACAGAAGAAGTAGAAAAAAAGCACTTATATCCACTTACTTGTGCCTCGCCCAAATCAACCTCTGCAAACCCAATAAAATATAATTGCTCACTTGCAGATACTGACCCACCCATCCTTCAACTGAACAACCTAAGCAAAAACCTTATCCGATCAAGCAACAAATCCATACAAATTGCGATTACAAAAGCCAAAAAAAGAAGCAAAACGACAATGTAAACAACTTGATGCATCCGTTTAGTTACTTTGCATAACACGTGAATTTCTCAAAACATACCCAACCAAAAAAATAAAAAGCAAAACTTTTTCTCCCTTAAAAGGATCCCAAAATCTCAAAAACAAATCAATAAAAAAAAAAAAACCTGCTCTCTCTTACCAATCAAGCACAATGTCCACAATCAGATGCCGAAAACAGAACAAAACATGAATAACTCAAAATGCACGCACATACACCCAAAGAGCAAAAATGAGAACGCTTCAACTTCTAACCATCCTAACCCAAAAAGCTCAAATTTTTCTTATTCTCTCAGGTCTGGCCCGAAACAGAACAAAAAATAAAAACAACAAAAAAACTCAAAAATAAAACTACCAAAGCAACCAAACACAACGTAGTTTATGAAGACAAAGTAGAAAAAAAAACAAACAGAAAATTGAGAAGGGAGATCAAATCAAGCAACGAACATAGGTACATGCATAGAGAAGCAAGAGAGATAGAGAGTAACCTAGTAAGAGAGACGTTATGTGAGCTCTAGCTATTCTACCTTGCTCACTATTCTACCTCTGCCATGTTTTCTATAGTAAAGTAATTTTGCCCACTGTAGTTTGCACCATTAGCACCATCATACTGAAGAACCCTAAGTTTCCCTTCCTGCATTTTACAGTAGAATAATTTTCTCAATCCAAAGAATATAAAAGGACAAAATGCAATATATTTTTTTTAAGCACACCAAATACTGAACTTAGTTCCATAAACAAGACCTCCTCCGGCAAAAGAATGAAAGCAAGCAACATTGACCTCATCATCTGCACTAGGAAGCACTCTCACAAGTTCCATGTCTGAAACTCTATAAACCTGAATGACAGGGATAGGAAATTTACAGTCTATTATGACTAATTCCAACAAAGGGGAAAATGTCTTGAGAAGCAATTACAGTTAGATAGGGGAAAAATCCATTTTAAACAAACAATGGAATCTGACATCCTTTTTACACACATGAAGTAAGAGTCTACATTGGAAAAACAAAAAGTGTCAAAGAAGAGAGATCTGCAGCCTAAGAGAGCCAAATAACTGAGTAAAAATTGCCAGAGACTGAGTTGTACTAGCTTGTTTGATAAAGTAAAGTTTTAGGATTGGAGGGGAAAAAGCTATAAAGACAACTACACAATAGCCAATCATATCAAAGCCGAAAAACAGAAAAGTACCTCTAGAACAGTGTATATAGGTGAAGTTATTTCCTCGTCAATAACAATTCTTTTAAAAAGAGATCCATGACGTCGACCATAAGCAAGTAATATATGCTCAGAAGTAGGTGAAAACTGCATGTGCAATAAAAAATGTAAGTTTAACCCAACAGAATATAAAAAGACCAAGCATTAAAATGAAGAATAAGAATTTGTAGTATGTGTTTACTCTCCTAGTCAAACCTAAACTTAAAAAATTCCAAAGAGAGCATTAGTGTGTGCATATATATATATATATATATATATATATATATATGTATATGTATGTATGTATGTATGTATGTATGTATAACCAAAACTACAAAAAAGAAAAAAAAAACTCTTATGTCTTCTCTTACCTTTCCACCATGATTTTCATTTTCCTCACATATGCAATACCAATTGTTGTTTCAAAAGACTTCTTCAATTTGCTTTTGTCCTGTTTAGGAAAAAAAAAGTTATAATATATATGTAAAACAAATAACTAAATAAATAATATGTGTGATTATAAACACTTATGAAAGTCACTCACATTTGCACCATGGTTTTCATTTTCTTTGTCTCTTCACATTTGCAAGGCCAATATTGTTGATTTGAATCGCTTGTTTGATTTGCTCATGTCCTGTTAAGGAAATTGTTTATATAATATATGCCATCTGTATGCTTGGAAAGTTTCATTATAATAAAAGGAAAGTCCTACCCTTCCACTACTAAACCAACAAAGTTTAAAAATAAAAAGAAAACAATAAATATTTGTCATAAAGTTTGACCTTTCCACTATCATGTCTGATCTCCTGTCTTACATTTGCATGGCTAGTGATTGGTTGCAAAGGCTTTCTTGATTTGATTTTACTCTGCTTCCAACAAGTTCAAAGTATTCATCTACCCAAATTAAAAGAAAAGGGAAAGAAAGAAAAAAATTATCAATAACATTTTAAATTAGATATATAAGCTTGTATGAAGGAACTCAATAACCAATAAAAAATTATATCCGAAACTCACATTTCCACCATTGTGTTCTTGCAATTTGGACAATTAGAAGTGCATGCACTATAAAATGATAAGTAAAAGTAAGTAAAAAAAAATTAAATCATATGCAAACAAAAAGAGGGATTTCAGTACATTCCATGAAAGAGAATTATGGAAGCATCCAAAGGCATATTTCAATAATGTAAACACACAAGAATGATAAATATAAAAGTAGAAATCTTGGAAAGTAATGGGTAGCATGCACCTAAAGTAGAATGATAAATATTCCAAAGGCCAAAAAGCTTTGCTTTTGGACAACGTAAAGTCATGGGGAGCATGCACCTAGCTGGCCCTAGTAATTAATAAACTATTCTTTCACTTTTATGATAAGCATGATTGAAATTTGAAAGTAATAAGTAAAACTCCAGCTTTCTTACCAACAGTTAGTCATGTTAATATATATATATATATATAGCTTTTGCTTCCAGCAATAATGATAAGAGTTCAAATAATTGCAAACGACAAACTCTATAGTAAAGCAGTGACTGATATACATTTACAATTATTTTATAATTATTGTTACAATCAATTTTATAATTTAAAATGATGAAAGCTTGAAACATATGAGAAATAATAGAGAATTAATCATAAAATTTACTATAAGGCCTATGATAGCTAAATCTCATGCTGCAACATTGAACCATATGCTAAATAAGTTAAAATATATCAAATCAAAAAATTTATTATGATAAATTTAGCCTAAATTCACTTCATTTTTAGTCAAACTATAAATTGTTAATAACAAAAGTTTTCCCAAAAATCTTTCAATAACAGATATATGATCAAATCTGAAGAAATCACAAATAAAATATCAAAACCCATAAGAGAAAAAATGAGGAAAGCAAATAGGATTTATCAAAATTGCCACCGATGATGTAGTACCAAGTGGGTCCATGCCTCTTACTGAGTTCCTTCTTTATTTGCTCTGCACATCCTTCTTCACATGGCTCTTCCCAAATGCCTACGCAAACATCAACATCAAAAACCCAAAAAAAAAGGAAGGGAATATGACAATAATCAAAGCTCAAGGAATGTAAAATAAAAAAAGGAAAAAGTTTATAACCACTACTGCAATATGAACGACTTCTTTTTCAGTATCATCTTTCGTGTTAGCAAATCAAAATCACCTAATTTTAAGATAAATAAAAAATAAGAGTATAACAGAGAAGAGAAGAAAGATTAAGATTCCAAATAGACAAAAAGTAAAAGAAAATTGGTGAGGGAACGACTGATTTTGAGCAAGACAAGTCAATAGAGGTAGAGAGGGAAGGGACAAGTGAATTTGAGCAAGGCAGCAAAGGAGTGACGAGCAAGACTGCGGACTAGGGCAAAATGGAAGAGGGAACGATGAAATAAAGAGGAAAATGTGCTATTTATGAAATGGCAATTGTGTAATTTGGTTATATTAAAATAGTGTCAAATATGTGAAAAAGGCGGGTTGACTTTGTCATGTCATATCATACTTGACTGATTTTTATAAAACCCTCAAATAAATTAAAATTTATGTGTCAAATATTTAAAATTTTCTTGTAGTGAAGTATGGCTAGAATCAGATAGAGAGAGAGAGAGAGAGAGATTTGAAAAATGTTGATAATTTAATAAGTGTACTCGTCTGCTTCCCCCAAGAGCAGCTAGAGCTTTTATTTATATTAAAGAGGGTTGGGTACCTCTTGAGCTACAAGACTTCCTCAAGACACCTTTTTCCTAGAACATATTTTTCTACAAGCCATGATAATGGCCCTTGTAACATTTTTTTGCCAAACTTATATCATGAAGTCATAAGTCATAATTACATATGGAAAAATGAAACAAAAGAAAGCAACTTTCCAAAAGAAAATAACTTTCCCGTGTCATTTTACATAGCAAAGTTAAAAGTTGATTAAAAGCTATAGTCTAGGGTCCCAAAAACTATTTTAAATAGTTTTGGCTTTTCCCCTTGACCTGTGGAATAAATAAGTATTATAATAATGACATCATTTGGGTGAAGGGTTAATGTTAGAAATTTTAAGACATTCATCTAACTTATCATCACTGTCTAAACTCTACCACGTCAACAAGTCAAAACTTGGGATCATCCTTCTTCTCTTTTGGAGCTAGCACAGATTCTTTTTTTCAAAAGTTGTAGGAGAAAAGGATTATCTAGGCTTTATGGGTCTTGCTAGTCTTGCAAATATGATGGATATGGTCGGTTTTGAGATGAGGATGGAATTGTTAGTTGCAGCATGTTCTGGAGGCTCAACTATAAAAATGGATCATTATCATCTTAGGCCTACAGAGATTGAGAACTTTCTCCTTTCTCCATGTGTTTTTGCATAGAATGATAACCTTTGTATATCGCCTAAAGTAATGAGAGTATTCTTGAAAGTGCTTTTTCTGCAAAGCACATCATCTTCAATGGATGGCCAAATCTGAGGTGGGATTCTTAAATTTATTTCTGAGATTCACATTTGAATTCTTGAAACTCATGAAGATAAGCTTCTTACTATTGTGTGAGGCCATACGAAGACAAGTAATATTCCTGCGCATGAAAAAAGAACTAAAAATTTTTATTAGTGATAATGCTCGTTCTCTTAAAAATATAGGCAACGTGATGTGATGCTCATTGTCCTCGAAGATGAAAACTTTTTTGTCTTTGATATTTAAACTAATTTTTTCACCATGAAAGAGGATAAAACCATTCAATGAAAATTTGAAAACACCCAAGAGTAATGTTGAGAGTTCTACGACTATACAAGAAGCTTGTACGAGCTATTCTGTTCAACATGTAATTGAGATTAAACTCAATTTCAATTAAAAATTGTTGCATGAGGTGCCAAAGAAACCATAAGATTTCTTGATTGAAATCTTTTTCAATATCCTAAACTCGATAAATCTTTATGTATGAAAAAATCTGAATGAATTTCAATATTCTTGAAAGATAATGGGCCATATTAAGTAAGGATCTTAGCTTGATATTGTATCATTTGTTGATGATAGGACTGTTTCAAAGGCTGGTTTGCTATCAGGTGGGACTTCCAGAGGAATAAATTCAATTTCGTTTGTTGAAGAAGTAATAGGACACATCATGTGGATTATTAGAATAACATGAAGAGAGTTGCCTTGATTGATTTTGTGCTGTTAAGGCCAAGATAACATATCTACAAGAATATTGATAGCTCCCTTCATGTTTTTGACATTAAAATCAAATTGTGAGAACCAAGTAGACCATCTGAGTAACTAAGGATATGGTAGTTGTTTTTTTTTTTGTTGAATTGCAGCATTTGGGGAAAAGAACCCACATCCGTTTCCATAAGAAAATCATGGTCAATGAGATGAAATTGAAAATTTTCAATTCCTTTTCTTATTGCAAGAATTTTTTTGAATGTGGAGTAATAATGAAACTTAGAATCAGAGAAAGAACCAATTTTGTATCCACAAATACTTCTTTTTTCGTTCTTTTCTTCAAAAAGAATAATTGACCAATTGAAATCACTAGCATTAGTCTGTAAATTTTTCTTTCTTATAGAAGAAATTTGCAGAGGCAAAAGATTTTGGGCAATCTTCTTAATTTGAGAAATAGTAGTAGGCTTTCAAGTTCCCAAGATATGGCATTCCTTTTAAACATCAGTTGCAGAAGGCGAATAATCATTGATAGTTTGGGGATAAAGTATGCCATAAAATTTATGATGCCCAACACTTGTTGAATATGCTACTTAGAAACATTTTCATCTCAAGAAATTCAATAATTGCTTTCTCATATGAGGTTGAAGGCGGTATTGCCTTTTCGTAATTGCCATTCGCAAAAGATCAAGTTCTAGTATCAAAAGATACATTTTTTGGGAGAGATCATAATACCATATTGAAGGAGGAAAGAATGCATTTGCTATAGTAATGTTAAGTGTTCTTCTATTGTTGAGAAGTAGAAAAGAAAGTCATCAATGTAGATAATCATATTGGACCTGAGTGGTTGAAGGATTTTGATCATGGTCTTTTGAAAAATATAAGATGTTGTTTTTGGCCCAAAAGGTATGACGGTCCAATAAAAATGATGATTTGGGATACAAAACCCTATTTTGAATCTTTCTTCCTTTTGAATTCCTAATTGCCAAAATATTGCTTTAAGTTCTATTATGGAAAAGGCACGAGCTTCAGTAAGGTTGGCAAAGAAATATAAGTATTGGAAATTGGAAATTTATTATCAGGTAAGAATAAATTGAGAGGGCAAAAATCAACCACTAATCTCAATTTTTCTCTTAAGTTGTTCAGGCCTTTTGCTGACATAGAAAGCCTCGCAAGCCCATACAGACTCAGTTAGTTCAATTAAATCTTGAGCTTGTAATTGTTCTAATTCTTGGATGGCAAGACTACAATGTTCAGGACTCATTCTTCTCTTACTATCTTTTGTGGGGCTTACATCTTTATTTTTCTTAAAAGGAAGAGAATTGAAGAATTTGAAATTTTTCCAAAAATGATTTGAACATTTCATTAAAAATTCTGAATGAATATTGGTTATAGAGATAGACAAGATATAGGATTTAAGATTTTCCAACGAGTCAAAAGAATGGGATGGATCTAATTTAACCCATTGATGAAAATGATTTCTATACCTAAAATAAGGTCTTTATCAGGTAAAGTTGAACCAAGAAATTTGTGAGCAAAAGATAAACATGGAAAGATTTTAAGATATACCTTTTTACTCATGAGTTTTGTAGAGAAAACCTCATTTTTAGCAGCACGAAAAATATTGCCTATGAGAAATCTAGTATTGAAAGAGAGAAAAGTTGGATTTAGAATTAAGGTTGCCGCTCTAATGTCAATGAGAGGAAGTAAATTGATTGGCTTATCAAACTTAGATGTCCGTATTGTGACTGGTACAATAAGAACAATGAAATTTGATATTTCACAAGTCGACTGTATTCGAATTGGTTGAGCTTCATAAGACTTATAGAACCCTTAATCTAAAAGATCATCTGACTGACTAATCATAAATATAATGTCTTCATTTTCTGCTTCTTGCTAGAAAAAAAATGGATTCTAGATCTTCCTCCTAACAAAAAATTCTTATAATTTGAGAAACAGTGTGGAAACCCTTATCTTCTCTTTTGAGGACACTGTTTTACAAAATTTCTTTTTGGTTACAGATATAACATTTGCTAAACTTTCTTCGTGTTTTCTTTCTACAAAAGAATCTTCTTGTTTTCCTTGACCAGGAAGAAGAATGTGTTTTGACTCGTCTGAAATACTTCTTTTTCTTTGTTAGGCAAAAGCAATAATTGCCACCTTTACATTCAATGTTTGGATCTGGTCGTTGGTAAACTTTTCCAAGTTTCTCCTAAACATTATTATATTCAGTAAGAAATTTGAAACTATTGCAAAGGTTTTGCAATTGTTGAAGCACATATTGAAGTAGATTTCCCAAAGACACCTGAGAAAGGGTTATACCTTTGGAGGTAATGAATCTCAAAGTTTCTAATCCTAAGGAATTTGGAAGTTGATTGAGATAATTCTAATTTAGATTGGGATCATCTAAACCTTTAATAACATATAATCTCTCATGGACTTTTTGAAATGTTGATGAATATGTTTAGGCTTGAAAGAGTAGTATTTTAGCTCAAAAAATTCTTCTCTTGCTTTGTCTTCAACATAGGTGGGACAGCCCAAAAACTCTGATTAGATATAAAACATGAACTGATTAATATCTGCAGAATCAACAATCTGTAATTGGCAATATTCTCCAAGTTTTAACAGCCATTCTTATAAGGAGCCTATCATTCTTGCCACAGAGTCAAGAATAACACCTTTAATTGTGGATCTAAGACGTAACATTTTTGCATTGCACCAAGATGTTATTTCAAGAATCCTGTTTCTTTGGTCATCAATAATGCAATCATCAAAAGTGAACAAAAAGGTTTTGTGACAAGCAAGTTGATGAAGTCCTATTTCGTTAGGATTGTCTCTAACTAGCTTGTTGGAATTTAAGTCATTATCGAATCCTAGAAAAGTAGTTGAGTTGTTGCTAATTAAGTTCGTGATGCTTTAGCTCCGCCCATCTGCATTTTGTCTATGAATAAGAGTTCGAGATTTATAGAAGACAAGCCAATTTTTTATTTTTGAACGAATTTCTTTCTAGGTGAAAGGTCTTCGTCAAAGTGGACCAAAATTAGTTTTCTCCTTGTCTAACTTTATTTCCTATAAAAAAAGAACAATAATAATAAAATAAAACAAATAACAATAACAATAACAACGAAAGTGCTTCTTCAAAAGTGATAGCTCCAATACGTAAATTTTAAATCCTTTTAATCAACAATAACAATTGCTAAAGCAAAATTCAACGTGTACATAGACTCCCTAATATTATTGAAGCAAATTAACATTTGGTTTAGATCAACTTCGGGCATTTACCAACTTCGATACAAATTCATCAATGTCTTTATCAGACGTGCCACCTTCACTCACTGCCTCTATAGCCCAATTTCTCCATTTCTTAGCATTGATTTTTATTTCTCTTTCTCTCTTCCCCTCCATTACCTCTTTCAGGCAGTACTCAATCTCTTCTCTTGTCACAATCTCATTCTCATCAACCTTACCCTTAATTCCCATCTTCCAAACATCCTTCACATACTTATCAATCGTCGGCTGGTCGGTCCACTGTGGCATTACCACCATTGGCACTGCCAGGCTCAATGCTTCAATAGTCGAATTCCAACCCGCATGGAAGACAAAACAAGCCAGAGCTTTTTTTGATAACACTTCCAATTGAGGGCTTCATTTCATTATCAAGCCTATTAGGAGACTGAGCACTCCCACCGCAGCTCAAATAAAAGATAAGAAACAAATTGTTATGTTAGAAATAACAATTTGGGTGGCACTGGCTTCCATAATAAATAAAATAAGCAACTCGGGTGGCTCAGCCTTCCACAGTAAATAAATTAAAGGCAATAAAGAAAATAAAGGCACAAAAATTTAACGTGGTAAAACCCTCAATTTGAGGGAAGTCTCCACAGGACAAAACCAAAAATATTTACAACGAAGAAAATATTACAATCTCTCTCACAATTAGAATGAGAAGATAACAAGGGAGAAAGAAGAGAAAAGCTTAATACATAAGCTTAGGACAAGTCAAAGGGGGAGGAGGAGGCTTTATCATATAGCCAAGCCTCCCTACTTACATTTTACTTCCCACCAATGCAGGATTGTGTGAAAGGCAAAAATGCCTTCACACTTCACATTCTCCTACTTAAAGGCATTTTTCCTTTTAGTCTTGTCTCTATACATGCTACTCACGTCTCTAACAGGCCATAAGATGTTCTACACTAGATGAACTTGTTAGCATTGATTGGTTAGGTTAATGCATTTGCTATGTTACCCTTCGTATGGATTTTCTACATATCCACTATTTCATCTTCCACTACTTCTCGTACATAATGATATTGAACTCCTATGTGCTTCGTCCTTATGATATGCAAGGCACTCTGGCTGTCACAAAATAAAGAAACCTTCCCTTGTTTGTGCCCGAGTTCCTCCAATAACCTCTTGATCCAGACAGCTTCCTTACAAGCTTGTGTAGCTGCCATATACTCTGCTTCTATTGTAGATAGTGCCACAACAGTTTGTAGTTTTGATACCTGGCTCACAACACCTCCTATAAGTGTAAACACATAGCCTGTAGTGGATTTCCTTTTGTCAAGATCTCCTGTAAAATCTGAATCAACATAGCCCTTGATAATGAACTCTGATCCTCCATAGCATAGTATAGCATCAGAGGTCTCTTTGATGTATCTAAGGATCCTTTTAACAGAATTCTAATGCTCTCTCCCCGGATTAGCCATGAATCTACTGACCGCTCCCACTACTTGTGCAATGTCTGGTCTTATACAAAGCATAGCATACATTAGGCTCCCTACGACTGATGCATACGGTACTCGAGACATTTCTATCCTTCCGCTTCATTGCTATGACTCATACTTGAGGATAATTTATGATTAACAGGAAATGGAGTGGAAATTGGCCTACAATCTTGCATGTTGAAGTAATGCAAGATTTTCTTCAAGTAGTTCTTTTAAGATAGCCAAATCTTTCTATTTTTCTGTCTAGCTCGGTGAATTTGCATCCCTAGAATCTTGTTTGTCGGTCCTAAATCCTTCATTTCAAATCCCCTAACCAACTGTGCCTTTAATTCTTGGACCTGATCTTTGTTAGTGCCTGCTACCAACATATCGTCTACGTGCAACAGCAAAATGATAAAGCCTTTCTTAAACCTCTTGTAATACGTACAATGATCTGAATTGAGTCTGTTGTACCCAAGGCTGATGATGAATGAATCAAATCTCTTGTACCAACACCTTGGTGCCTATTTTAAACCTTACAAAGATTTGGCCAACCTACAAACCAAGTTCTCTTTTCCTTCTTTAATAAAACGTTCTGATTGGAGCATATAAATTTCTTCTTCAGGTTCTCCATGAAGAAACATAGTTTTTACATCTAACTACTCTAAGTGTAAGTCAAATGTAGCGCACATAGCCAAGACTACCCGAATTATTGTAAGTCGTACCACAAGAGAGTATATCTCATTAAAATCAACTCCTTCTTTCTGAGCATACCCTTTGACCACCAGTCTAGCATGATACCACTCCACATGATCATTGCCATCACGTTTGATCTTGTAGACCCATTTGTTTCCGACGACTTTTCTTCCATGTGGTAGTGACACAAGTTCCCATGTCTTGTTTTTGTCTAAAGCTTCCATCTCTTCATGCATTGCTGTCATCCATAGAGATGCATCAGAATGTTTTTTAGCCTCTTGAAAGGTTAAAGGCTCCCCATCTTCTGTTAGGAGACAGTATGCAACATTGCTCGCCATCACATACTCTGAGTGCCAAGAAGGTTCTTTTCTTTCTCGAGTTGATCGACGGACCTTAGGTGCTTCAGACTCGACTGGTTCTTGATCATCGTGTTCTGGTATTACTTCAGAAGAAACTGTTTCTTCCTGTACTGATTTAGTCTCAACGTTTTTCTTTGTGCTATCACTTTCTTCACATTTAACGTGTCTTCTACAAAGGCAACATCCCTGCTGATGACAACCTTACGGGCAGTAGGATCCCATAGTCAATACCCCTTTACTCTATCAGCATACCCCAAGAAGATACATTTTCTAGATTTTGGATCCAGTTTCGTTCTTTCTTGGTCATGATACATCACATAAGCTAGACATCCGAAAATATGAAAGGATGAATAATCAGTTGGCTTACCAGTCCATATCTCCATAGGTGTCTTCATCTCAATTGCTGTTGAAGGAGACCTATTTATCAAGTAACAGGTTGTGGTGGCTACTTCTGCCCAAAATGTCTTAGGTAGACCTACAGTCCTTAGTAACGCTCTCATTCTTTCTACGAGAGTTCTATTTATCCACTCTACCACTCCAATTTGTTGTGGTGTGTAAGCAACTATCTTTTGCCATTTCACACGTTCTTTACTGCAAAATACGTCAAATCCCTTGTTGCAGAATTGTCTCCCATTATCTGTCCTCAAACACTTGATCCTTTTTTCAAATTCAAGTTCCACCTGTGCTTTGAAGACTTTAAATATAGGAAATACATCTGACTTTTTCTTGATGACATATACCCAATATCTCCTAGAATAATCATCAACAAACAATACAAAGTAATTTGCTCCTCCTAGGGATGTAACCGGTGATTCCTAAATATCAAAATGAATCAAGTCTAGAATATTTTTACTTATAGCAATAGATTTGCTAAATCTTAGTCTAATCTATTTGCTAATAACACAATGTTCACAGAATGGTAAACTCACAGTTTTAATTCTAGGAAGCAGTTTTTGATCAGAAAGAATCTTCAAACCCTTTTCGAACATATGGCCAAGTCTTCAATGCCATATCATAGACAAATCTTCTCCAGAACTAGCAACACTTGGTTCTGCCTCCTGAACAGTTTCTCCATGGAGCATGTATAGATTAGTAGCAATCTTTTCTACCTTTATCACCATAAGCGCACCTTTGACAACCTTTATGGTCCCATTTTTTATACGGAACTAACATCTGAGGTCATCCAACTGTCCCATCGATAGCAAATTTTTCTTCAAGCCAATCATATGTCGTACATCTTGGATGGAGCGAATCATACTATGAAACATTTTTACTTTGACGGTTCCAATACCAACAATTTTTAAGGCATGATCATCACCCATGTACATAGACCCTTTCTGAGATAGGCTTATATTGATAGAACCAATCTCTTCTAGAAGTCATATGCCATGTTGCTGCTGAATCAATTAGCTGGATATCAGCAAACCTTTTTCTACCTTTCGCAACTATTGTTGCCTCGCTGCACAAGATTTCCCCATCTCCGGAAGTACTTGCTACACAAACCCAAGATCCTGACGACTTATATTCTTTTCCTTTGTTGTTTCCCTATCCATTCTTCTTAAGATGCCATCACTCTTTTTTCACATACCCTTGCTTTTCACAATGGTAGCATTTCACAAGCTTCCTACCTTTGAACTTTCCCCTATTATGATTGTGACTTCCACTGAAATCATGTTCCCTTGATCTCCCTCTGTTGGCAAATAAAGCCTTTGCTTGTTAGGAAGTCATTATTCTGTCTTCCTTGTTTTTACATCTGCTTTCTTCTTCCAAGACAGCAGCTGCAACATCATTAAAGACTAGAGATGACTTCATCGAATCATTTGCCAAGTTAAGGATGAGATTATCACATGAATTAGGTAGACTCTGAAGTAGCAGCTCAGCACGTTCCTTCTCTTCTATGTTATGCTCCATTATTGAGAGCTAAGAGAATAAAGTCTTTATAGTGTGGATATATTCAGTCACCAGAGTGGTTTCTGACATACGAGGAGTGTACAGCTTCCTTTTAAAGAAAATTTTGTTGTGAAGAGATTTGGCTTCATACAGGCTTGTCAACGTATCCCAAATCTCCTTTATAGAGTTTAATTCTTGAATACTTCACAGCACTTCATCTGCAACTGCTAGATGTAGACTTGCCATCACATCACCATCTATCTTCTCCCATTTCTTTTCATCTTGCATACTTTCCAGTCTTCCATCAATTGCTTCAAGGCAATTTTCTTTTCTCAAGATAGCCTTTATTTTTATTTTCCATATCCCAAAGTTGTTTTCGTCGAACTTCTCTATCTTAAATTTGGCTGCCATTTGTCTTGCAATGAGCAGTACTGTATATGTGAACAGTACCTTTAAATAGTATTATAAGTATACCACTACTCAACAGTAACCAGTAATAGTAGTAAGTACCAGTATGATTTAATATACACCAGGAAAGCTTCCAAGAAAGGCTGGAGGGGTCAAAAGCGGTCCCATTTAAAACTCAGTCTCCTTGGACTCTTATCGTCTTTTTTTGACAAAGCTTTCCTAGACATGTATATAACCATACAAGTAACCACTCACTGCCCTAACTCTTGGCTCTGCCTTGGCAAGTTGGCTTTGATACCACTGTTTGGAGATTGAGCACTCCAACCGTAGCTCAAATAAGTTATGTTAAAAATAACAATTTGAGTGGCACTGCCTTCCACAATAAATAAAATAGACAACTTGGGCGGCTCAGCTTTCCATATTAAATAAATTAAAGGCAATGAAGAAAATAAAGGCACAAAAATTTAACATTGTAAAACCCTCAATTTGAGGAAAACCTCAATGGGACAAGACCGAAAATATTTTACTATGAAGAAAATATTACAATCTCTCTCACAATTAGAATGGAGGAGATAACAAGGGAGAAAGAAGAGAAAAGCTTAATACATAAGCTTGGGACAAGTCAAAGGGGGAGGAGAAGGCTTTATTATATAGCCAAGCCTCCCTACTTACATTTTACTTCCCACCAATGTGGCATTGTGTGAAAGAAAAAAATGCCTTCACACTTCATAAAGCCCTTATCACCTATCTCATCAATGAATCCTTTTGGGAGCTTTGTGCTCTCAAAATCCCTAAGCACCCACAAAAAGTAAAAATTGCTTTTGTTCAAGCCCCAAGCAAGTTCCTCCATTTGTTTAATGCTTAAACTAACCATGCTACTGCAGGATACATAAACGACAGACCCCTCTACCTTTTTATTGAGCCAATCGATGCAAATGGATTTGTCTACGGTGAATAGATTGAGATCATATTCTTTATCATTTTTAATACGGTTGTCTAAGTAGATAGATGGAATAGTTGGACCAATCGTCAGCAATGGACAAAATTTGGACATTGAATCCACCACCTGTTCAATTGGTTTTGGTGATTAAGTGGAGAGTTGAAGTATTGACTACGAAATTTTTATGTTAAGCTGATCAATCAAATAAAAATTAGATGCAGATGATTTTAATTACCTCATTTTCTAACTTGTAGAAGGTATTGACAAGTATAAAATTAGCTTTGTCTATGTTCGAGAATTGATTCAATGCCATCTTGAAGTAAGATGGATATTGCCCTGCTACATAAATGAAAGACAGCATATCTTGAAGTTTGAGTAACGGCAATCCAGGAATGGATATTGGCGTTGAAGATATTGGAAGATTCAATAACCCCCGAGGAATGAGATAGCATATATAGTTAATTGCGCACGTTGTAGTGAAAGTGGCAGCTCCAACAAGGCCAAACTGCTTAGCAACCTCCAGAGCCCACGGCAAGAAAGGATCATAAACTATGCAATCAATAGGGTTTGAGGAGTCTCTGTATTTTATGATAAGATCAACTAGTATTTTTTAGCCAGCAGCTTCCAACCCTTCGAGATAAGCTTTACCACTCTCAGATTGTGCAAATCCATCGATATTGTTTCAATTTGCACTGAACAAGAGGGTTTAGACTTGATGTTCTTGAAGATGAATTTGGTTACGGCTAAAGTGGCCTTAAGATCTTTAGAGACCAAGCGTTTAGAGAATTGAAGAATGGGATTTATGTGACCTTGGCCTGGGAACAGAATTAGCAGGACATGAGCTCTATAGACCTTCTCTTCCATTTTTCTCTTAGGCTCTGGATTCTCAAATTTGAGAGATTTCACTCAGTTCTTTCACTTTCTATAGGATTTTTTTATAGAAACATTAAGAGATGACGTGCAAGGAAAATGATATAGCTGGTAGCACATTGAAATAATCTAATTTGCTTATATTTTTTTGAATTCATTATTTTTTAATTTGTGGGTTAGGAAGAGTTGGTTTTCTTTTTAATTTTTGTCTTTGTCTATATGCATTTGGCATTATTTTAGTGAGAAGAGTTTTATACTTTTTTAAAGTTTAAAGTTTAATATGAAGTTTCAATTATTCACTTTTTTTATACTAACACTGCATGAAGTGGTTGAGTTGATCCAATTATTTGAAGTTTATATCTCCTGATTTTTAAAAACTTAACAATTGAGTTAATAATAATAATAATGAAACTCTAAGGATGTAATTATATTGTGTTTTGCAAACGCAGGTCAAACTAATTTAGGTATTAAATTAATTACTAGTAAGTTTAACAAGCCATCTTGTTATTGTTTGGCTGATAATTGAAATGTCAGGTTAAAGTAATAGCACTTTATTTTCGGCATTTTATGTTATGAAATGTCAATCCTTAAAAGTATATCACCTGTAAAACTAAGAGGTTTGTCTGAAGTTACTCTTCAGTCTCTGATAACCAAGGGATAAGCACTGACATGATGAAAAGGACAGTTGTGAGAGTAGGGAGACAAGCCTCTGATAGTTGAAAGTGACAGCTAACCCTTTGTCTCCTTCCTCCTTAGGTATCAAGGTTGCTCCAGGATGTGTTTATGATGGTAGCCGAAACCTCCGAACTCCTCCAATGGCTGCAGCACAAAAAAGGTGTCAAAGGTCGACAGATTTTTCACCAACGTAAACCCTTCAACGGTCAAGTTAGCTTGGGGGCTTTACTTAGGTAAAAAATCAAGAAAGTTGGGTGTTTGAATGTGTGTATGTGTGTGGAAGCAATGAAATAGTAATGGAGGAAAAATTAGTGGAAGGATGGTGGCTAGGTTCTGAGGAGAGCAGATAAACTCTCTTGGGGTATCTTTCTTGGGAAGATGTCCAAGAATTTCTGTGGGCTTCGAATCCTCTTCGTTTGTTCCATCCTCTAGCTTTTATATAAGACATTTTTCTTAACCTAAATCTTGACCCTTCAATTCCATGAGGTGTCATGATCCTAAGGGTCTACTTAACCTTCTAGACACTTCCCAGGAATTCCAAGAACCCTAATTCCTAGGCAATAAGGATTTGCCACATGGCGTCTAATGTAGCATTCTTTCTTAGTGGCCCTCTTATTGTTGTAACTTGGTCCTGGTGGCTAACTATTGAATATGACTAACTTTTGAGTCAGCTGGTGGTTCAAGTGCTCGGTGGTAGACTCTAAATCGTTGTATCATTTGGGTAGTCACTTGGACTCTTGTTGGTTTCCAAACCTTTAGTGTTATGACTCCTAGCTTGAGGAAAGTCCCCCCTTTATTCTTTAGTTAACGGACATCTCAAGGAAAGTCCCTGTCCTATCCTTTAGTTAACGGACATCTCAGCGAAAGTCCCTATCCTGTCCTTTAGTTAACAGTCATCTCAAGGAAAGTCTCTACTCTATCCTTTAGTTAACAATCATCTCAAGGAAAGTCCTTGCTATATCCTTTAGTTAACAGTCATCTCAGAGAAAGTCCCTGCTCTATCCCTTAGTTAACAGTCATCTTAGGGAAAGTTCCTACTCTATCCTTTAATTAACAATCATCTCAAGGAAAGTCCCTGCTCTATCCTTTAGTTAATAGTCATCTCAGGGAAAGTCCCTGCCCTATCCTTCAGTTAACAGTCACCTCAGGGAAAGTCCTTACTCTATTCTTTAATTAACAATCATCTCAAGAAAAGTCCCTACTCTATCCTGTAGTTAACTATAGACAATTTAGGGCTGGCTTTGGGTTAGTTCATGGCCTGGCTTATAACCAAGTCTAGGGGTCACTACAAGAAAAATGACCATATTTGGCGGTCTTTGACCGTCAAATATATACATATTTGACGGTCTTAAAAACGCCATCAATGGCACCGTCAAATATAGTTAATTTGACAATATTTGGCGGTCGGTCAAAGTGACAAATATGCATCTAACCATACTTGGCGATCAAAGACCGTCAAGTATGATAGGTTAAAAAATTTAAAAATATATACTTGGCAGTCTTTTGACTGCCAAGTATAATAGTTTTAGAAACTAAAAAAAATACTTGGCAGTTTTGATCCACCAAGTATTTAAAAAAAATTAATATATATAATAAATATTTTAAAAATTTAATAAATTCATAATATATATATATAATAAGTATTTTAAAAATTTTAATAAATTCATAATATATAGAGCAAACTACAAAGAAACAATATATTTTTTCAATTAGGAAGGGAAAAAAAAATCTCACTGCCTAATCTAAAAATAATAATTATAATTTGGATCATTCAAGGAAACCAATACAATAAAATAAAGAACCACAATAAAATTAAAGAAGTTGGATTAAATTAAAAAAATGGTGGGAAAGTTTGGTTTCCGTAGTTTCAACAGACCTGCAAATAGATCAATCACAACATAAGCGAATGAAGAATAAAGCAGTGCTGCAAAAAGTAATACAATTTCAAGCAGCCTCTATATATGTGGAACAAAGATTTCAACTCCACCTACTTAAGTAAAAATGGCAGTTTACAGCTGAGAATCAGGTTGGCTTAAAGAAGTAGAGTTTATGTCTACTTTTCTTTCATCCAGTCCAGGACCAATGGCCAAGCAAGATTCGGATCATAATTACTAAAGTTTGGGAAGCTTATCTGTCAAATTATTTAAATGGTCAGCACAGGATCAAAATATATGGAAGGCCAAAAACACAAGATATTGTGCTGATTATATATTGATTGATCTTCCCAATGGTTTTGCTATTATTCTAGATACAAATGTTGGCAGGCCTCAACCTGAAGAAAACACCTCAGTTGTTTTCGTCAGCACTGAAGAAAAAATTCAATACAAGAACTGTAGAGGAATATGGTTTATAGCTTAAGCACCAAAACTAAGCATAGGATTATTACTACAACAACAACTTCTATTCAGATACAGGCATATAAAATCTTAAAAACCAAAAAGAACTCACAATTTAACAAATATTCAACATGATATTTCATACATCCTAGAAAAAGTTGAATTGAAAATGTTCATGTTTCATTTTGACCAAGAAGAAATGTCTTGCCAGAATTATGAAAAAGCAAAATCTTACATGAAACATATAACCATGATACTAATAATTTCTTATAAAAGAGTAAAATATTGCCAATTAGAACAACATTAGCCCATTTCCAAGATCTTCAAAGACATTGTCTATATAAGTTGAATTTCCAAGACTATTGATCCAAAAGCGAAACGCTCTTTCTTCGCTAGAAATTTGAGTGTCATCAGGTAAAGTTTCAAGAAAAGATATGTGTTTTGTTTGGGGTGATAGCCCATGCCTGCATGTAGAAACAGTTGTTAGCTTTTACGTCTCAAATCTTTAAAGGTGATAAGTGATAACTGGCATCTACAGAAAAAAGTATGAATCATCAATTCAGATTGGCAGCTTAAATATAATCTTCTATTGCACCATGTTTACTTTACATATATGTAAATTCCACATTATGGATTTCATTAGTATGTTCCGCGACTAGAACAATATATAATGCAACAGAGTTGTCAACTTTGACAACAATAGCAAACACCTGGACAAGGAAAAGGAACCTAATATTCAAGCATAAAATCTACAAATCAAAGAATGTATAAAAGTATGATGTGTGAATATGACAAGGAACATCTTTCGAATCTCTGTAAAACAGTTGGACTTACCTTGATCCTAGAAATTTCCATAATGCCAGAATACAAGAATTTTCTGGCTAGAGCTAACATGACTAAAGTATTGGAAAAGTTATGTGACCTGTATCTATGCCACAAGGTCTGCTATGTGCTAAACGTGAATAATGGTGAAATTTAAAATAAAGTTGTAACCATTATTACCAAGTCCAAGTGTAATCTTCTCAAGATAATTTTTTGCTCAAGAGAGGATACACTCTTACCCATGCTGAAAAATATGTGCAACAAAAGCAAGATTAAGATTTGGTGAACCCTCCACAATATCTTCTGCAGTTAAGTATCTCCGACAACCCATTTTATCTGCATGTTCAAGAATTAACTTTGCCCTTTGCAACAGATCTTTGACAGCCAATGTAGATGGATTACTGTGCCCAGGTGCAAGAACATTTAAAAGATGAGCATAAGCTTCTCCATCGTGCAGGTGGCACACTGTAGAATCAATAATAGCATTACCTAAAGAACAAATATCAATGTACATATCTTCAAACGTCATTACAACATGCCATTTTGTAAACGTTAAAGCAAATAAAATTTGAATAAGTTGCTAGTGAACTGATTAGCAGATATACTATCTTATTTGCATTTTGTTCTAAGAACCATGAACAGAATTCATTTAGCGGATGGTATTTGACCTTTTGAACAAGAGCTAAAGAGGAGCACTTGGGCCCTCTTGAGAGAAACCAGATCCTTTGGGAAAGTTTTGAGAAGCTGCAAAAGAAATAAATGTCATTTGCAACAAACAAATCATATACAGATGCTAAAGACTAAACTGAAGGCAAACAATACACCGAGATAAAAACTTATTGAAATGTTTCCAACCGAAAATCTGTAAAATGCATAACTTTATGAACTTATAACTAATAGTACTCATAGTGTAATCATTTACTAACAAACAAAAAAAACCCCAATTCAAAGTTTGGTCAAACCTTATATCATATCTGAAAATTAAAAAGAGAAATAAACTTAAAATTCTATTTCACCTTAGAGTGTAACTCAACAGCCACATCATCGTCTCGGTCGGTAGAAATCAAATACGAGATAGCACTAAAAATTGCCTTCCCGTACGGGGTGGCGTCTTCCTGTTTACAACCAAATTCAATCATAAAATTCAGCAACATTAGTTGATTCTTCTCATTACACTTTTTTGGAAATTTTTTCAAAAAAAACGAAAACAAAAAAGGGAGAAATAACAAACAAGCTTACAAGACGAGACTTGGTAGCCTGAATAAGTTCAGAAGCTTTAGAAGGAGAGTGGGAAGCTAGAAAATGAGCAGCCAAACAGTTGGCCAAGACGCAATCTTTATCATGCTCAACCGCTTCCAATATCACGTGCCTCTCTCTCCCATAACTAAGCACCTTCATTCATTAAACAAACCCAAAAACCTAAAAAATTAAACACATTTTCGGACACCCACCAACAAGAAACTCCATATAACATCAAATTATTAATGAGAAAAAAAAAGAAAAAAAAACCAAACCTAGTGGTAGTATGCATTGATGGCAGAGATGCAAGAATCAGAAGAAGTCCTCACTTTGTAACCCCATTTGTCTGATTTCAATCCTCCCATTTCGCTCTTCATTCTCGAACACAAGTTGCCAGGATCTTCTTAATTAGTATTCTCTAGTCGAGAAAATAACAAATGAGATGGAAGTGTGTCCGAGACTCATGAGGCAAGAGGTGTTTGGTTCTGTGGTCTCGGTAATGCAATATTCAAGAGCCAAGAACAAAAGAACATGCACAAACTGCAAGAACAATGTACAACCAAGCAATAAAAATTTCAGCTGACTTTAATAATTTTTGACAATTTATTTCCAAGAAATTGTAACTTCTATCTCATTGGACCCCAGAAAATGACTTCCAAAGGCAATTCTAGCAGATAATCAATAGATCTAGTACTCACTTTCCTAATTCTTCCTACAAATCTGCAAGTTTCAGAAAAGCAATACCCAGATAAAACAATGTCCTAGTTGTTTAGATGCAGTTAAAAAAAAAAAAGGAACTCCCAACAGGAAAATGCTATTTTCTTCGCACAAGCAGAGAATTAAACACTACAATCTCGCATAACCGAGAAATTTCCGGAATCATTAGTGAAGAAGGCTTCCAATTTATAAACTGAGACACAAAACAACCTTGCAATCTCCAGAAAGGAAGAAAAGCATGGTATTTCCTTAGCCAATTTCGCCAGATAACACAACTAGATTCCACATAAAGCTTAATTTACATTACGCAAAGCCTCAAACAGTTGCAAAGAGCAAAGATAAGCGAACATGCATGAAAAAGAGAAGCCCTTAGGCCTCCAAAAGAAACTTACCTGACAAGCAGTGCATCCTCCAAAACATCCAGTCTCACGCAACTCCCTCCAAACGAGCTCTGCACTTCATTCGCTTCCTCAGCGTCTGGTGATGAGTCACTGTTCTTCCCAATCGATGAGGAACTACCAGACTTCACATCCTCCTCTCCCTCCCACCTCTCATCCATAACCGTTTTCGCCCCTGCTGACTCGTAGATTGACGCACACTGCATGCAGTTAGCGGGACGAACCGAATTATTATTAGTTCTCTTGCCTTGTGCTAGTCACCACCATTTCAGAACTGGAATGAATGGGGATCGGAGTGACTAAAGGAGACTTGGAGGAGAGTTGCAAGTAAGAAAGGTGGAGCTGGAGGTGGCCAAGGACGGTGGAGTGGATGGTGGCATAGGAATGGAAAACGGTTTAGGAATTAGGGATTTTGAATTAGGACGGCTAGGGTTTTCATGTTCTTTATATAAAATTGATCATATCATGGAAATCCATATGTATTAAAATTTATCAAAATAGTATCCATTGTTCAGTCCCTATATTTCAAACTTTTTCATTTACACCATTAGATTAATTTTTTATAATTTTTAAAGCACTAAATGTTTTAATTTAATTTTTAAAATAAATTATAATAATTTTTTGCATATTTAAAATGTTATATTATTACAAAACAATTTTTTTGATATTGTTAATTGCTTAATTTTCATCAAAGCAATTAAATAATGTGCTTCTCATCACTTTTAAATTAAAAAATAATTTTATTTATTTCATAAAATTTCTACATTTAAAAATTCATTTTTCTAAAATTTAATATTTAAAAATTTATTCTTTTCATACATATAATAATGTTATCTTTAATTTAAAGTTTTTAAAAATTATTTTTAATTTTAGATTAAAAATAAAATTATATTGTTTAATTATATTTAAATAAATTTATTGAAATTTTAAATATTATATTCACATATTTGGAAGAAAAAATGAAAAGAAAGAGGAAAATTTGAGAAGGAAAAGAAAAAATTATATTTTCACATACTTGTCAAACTTTTATACAAATGTGATATATATATGTTGAATAAAGACAAAAAGTAACAAATAAGATGAATTAATAGGTTTGACTTTTAAGACATGGTTAAATTTCTCACTTTTTTACAAAACTGCCAAATAAAAAAATTGTGAAGTGACAAATATGCAAAAAATTCTTGTAGTGGGTTTCTTTATTATTGCCTTTGGTAAGCTTTTCTTTTGGGAAGTTCACCGAGCAATGTTTGATGTTTCGTGATCCTTGAGTTGAATTAGGAGGGTAAATTTGTCTCTTACTTCAGTGATGACAAACTGCCATCTACATTAGCCCCCTTAGTCGCGACTCTGAAGTGTGAGGACTTGTGACTAATCAATTACAAAAAATTCAACTCAGAGTCGCCTTTTTTCAAAGACTCACAGTTAAGGTCCGTCTAAGCTAAGTGGCTATACTTTGACCGATTGTGCCTTCTATTATGGACTTGGATCTTTTTATAAATACTCAATGCCTTAAATTCCTTATCACGAGTCATTGATTTTCTTTATAATTTATAAGTACTTCTAATACACGCCTTTTGCAAAAGAAGTAATAAAGAGCCAAATTTTCTTTTTTTTTTTATTACTTACTTTAACTTGATAACGACACGTGGCAAGGATGACTAAATAAAATAACATTTTCATTTAGAAAGGATCACATGCTCCTTTTATAACTTGCTTTAAATTAACATATATATTATATAATAATAATAATTCTTCCTTTTCCATCGTGATTCGCATGCATATAAATGATATATTTATATATTGATCCAACAGACATTCGCATGAAACGTAGAATATATATATACTTTTTGCTTTAGAGTATATATATATATATATATACATATTATGCTTTTTCTTCTCTCTCCTATTTATTTTATTGTTCTCCTGGCCCCAACCCTAAAAGCGAAATTGAAGTTGCAGCCATTTTCAACATTTCATGAAATTTAAATTCATTTATTGGTGCTGCTAACCTTCAACTCACTTCGGGTAATCTCGAGTTTTACTTTCTTTGGCATTTATGAAATTCGAATAATTTTTATTTGAAAATAAAGTTAGTAATGTTCTGATCTTTGTTATTTTTTAAGCATACGAATGGGTGAGTTTGTGAAAACTTTGGCGTGGTTTGAGGTTGGTGGAAGTAGAATTATGCTGCTCTTTCTTTCAATGTTTGCTCTCTTGATTTCTTGTTTTAAATAGTATTGGTACTGTTTGATTCGAAGGTGAATATTGTTAGGAAAATGGGAAATGTTGTTAAAATTTTTGTGAAAAGGTCAAATTTGGTGTGGTTTGAAAAGTTGTTTTAAACAACTTGATTCCAAGTCTAACTTGCAAATATTTATGATGTAGTTGGATTGATGAAATCTCTCAGTCTAGATGTGTGTCCTAGAAATCTAGCATTTCTTAGAAAATTTGAAAAACCTCCAGTGGAGTTATTGTGATGATTAGCCATGACTTTGAACGATTGGCTTTGATACCAGGGAAGGAACCCATACACGGTACTGCTGAAGATCAGATCGAACCTGCCTAGTAAGTTTTGATTAAGATTTTTTTCTTTTTTTTGACTTTTTTTTTTTTTTTGCATACTTCTTGTTAAAGTCTTTCAAACAAGCATATCTACATCTTATGTTTCTGTATCTTGTAAATTATAAATCCTTTTTTGTCAAGGAACGACTTTGAAGTCGTAAAGGAGTGATTTACAATTTTTTACGGTTTCATGGAGAAAATAAATAGTTGTGTGTGGAGATTAAATAGTATTGTTTTTCTTTGAATAACGATTTCTTACAAATTCAGATTTTTATTCTTTACAAATTTAATATTATTAATAGTTCCAGATCTATCTGAATATCATTTGTTTTATTGCATGCAGAAATTGAGGAGCTATACACTGCCATCTAAAGTAAGTTTCAAACTCTTGGAATTGTTGAAGCGTTTGCCACCAATCAAATTCAGTAGGATTGTCGGTAAGCATTAATCTTTCATCTCTTATATCTTTCTGCATCATGTAAATAAGGTACAAAGATTATTTTTATTAAGACCAGAGTAGCAAAGAAGGTTTTGTTGCCTAATTCCCAGCTTCTTTATGTCTCCTACTCCTTTGTATTACAGCAAGACATTCTAAATATATATCAATTTTTTTTTTACATTTTATCATTATCATTATTTTCTTTAAAAGATATCTTTATCCACACAGCTGCCAACTTTCATGATAACTTCAAAGTAGATTGTTGGCCTCTAGCAGTATCATTCTGGTAGTTATTGGTTTTTTTCCAGAAATGTTATTTGGGGAGTATTTTCCAATTTTGATTTTCTCTTTTCATATTCTGTGCATGATTCTAACCATCTTAGTCTGTTGTTTCTGGCATAGTTTTGTTGTGCAAAGCTTGATGATTGATCTGTTCATCTGGACTTAAATCAGCTCCTTATTGAAAATGATCTTTTGATTTTTTTTTTTTTGTGAATTGGGCATTGCTCAAAGAAGAGATTTTGTTATTCTAAAGCTTGTCTAAGCCACCCATGAATTTGAATTTAAGGTTGGAACACCCTTAAGAAATCACATTAGTAAGATCTTGGGCGCTTGAGCATATATTTCTTTAATAATTTTAACTGGCAGTGGCTTAATCTTAAGTTTCATTCTAGTGATTTGTTTAGTGTATGACATAGAACATACTTTTAGTTTTCAAGCATGGCCTTCACTTTCAGCCAATCTAAACTAGAGTAATTAAATATGTGCAAGCTTGTATTTTGGTGATATTTTTGCCATATCTGAATGAAGTGTGCAAGTACTTTTTTCTGAAGTATAATTTTGACATTCTGGTATTGTATATGAGAAAGCCATCTTGTTGCTTCTACTTTAAACATCCTGAGGAGACTTGGTTGAAGAAAGGTGTAAATATACCATAGGATTGCTTACCAGAATATATGCACCTACCATAAATAAAAGTCAAGCCAGTAAGTATGGTACATAGAAAGACCTCAATATTAAATCGGAGTCACATCTAGTGGTTGATGGTAATTGCTAGAAAGCATATGTAATAACCAATAAATTAAGGCGATGGTTGGTAACTAGATTACTAACCAATGACGAAATTAACACTTGATCAAACAGATTATAGAGCAGAGGAAAAGGTATGAATTTTAAACAATATCAATAATTAATGAACTCAAATGGATGGCAGGTTGGCTTAAATAATTGTTGTCTTGAGTCGTATAGGTTTTGTTTTGATCATGAATGATGTCTCTCTTTTTTGAATAAGCTTTATGTAATGAAAAGATTGTAGTAACAATCACCAGTTTCTCTGAATTATTGGTTGACGGCTCTGAATGTGTGCTATATTTGGGTTCTTGGGTATGGATGGCTCTTCACTTCCGAGCTCTGATCCACCAACCTTTGACTCTAGTTCCCAAAAAAATTGATAGTTTGCTTGGGGGTTTAAACCCTCCTTATAAACCTGAGGCTGATCATCCCTATGAACTTCCCTTAGATATTCTACCTTCAGCTGCTTCTATTTATGTTCCTAGTATTGGTTGGAGTGTTATTCTAGTAGATCAAGTCCACTCATATAATAGACAACCTTTGGAATCAAATAGGTTCTCTAATTCTGACGTGATATTTCTTGGTGAAACAGGTCCGAAGGCTGAGGTTCATAGATCTACTAGTCTTGCCTCCATTCAATTAAGTGGTCATAATTATTCAAGAACTTAAATGAATTCTGAAGGAACCGTTGAGCCCCTTATCATTGACCCAAGCGAGGCTCTAGGTTTTGAATCCATTGAGTCCTTGGATAATGACTTAGATGAGAATTCTAAAATACCTGATGATCAGGCTTCTTCAAAGGAAGAGACTGCTCCCAAAGCTTTAAAAGGAGTCTTCCACATTAGAAATGCTAGAATTGTTAATATTCAGAATTGTGCAGTGGCAATGTTGAAAGTGTTATTGATGACGCCTTTATAACTAAGCTCTAGAAAGCCTATAGGGTTCCTAATAGTGTCACCTTTAGGACCACATATAGGGTTAAGGGAATTAAATGGCAACCTGTTGAGATTCTTTTCCACACATGCTTCTTCAAGTTTGGAGTGAGGCTTCCCCTTCAACCTTTTTTTGCTAAGTTCTTTAGGCGTATAAGGATAACCCCAACTCACCTAAACCCTAATGGATGGCCGATCCTTTCTGCTATGTACCATCTTTGGTAGCTTACGAATAAGGAAGAGGTTACACTTGATGAATTACTCTACCTATTTTGTGTCAAAGCCAACTCTCAAGTCACCGGTGTGGGTTGGTATGGTCTGTCTTTGAGATCTGATCCCAACAGTCCCAATACTGATGGCTTTGATATAAAAGGTTCTGATGGCAAAAATATTATATGGGGTAATTCAAACACTATCCAAGGTTGGAAAAACAAATGGTTATATGTTTGGCGGTCAATGGGATGCCCGACCTAATGATGAAGGTAACCATACCCCCGAGGACTTCTGCAACCCTAGTAAGCCCCTCTTGAACCATATACTCAAGATTTATAAATAGGGACCAAAAATGCTCTTTCACTCGAATAACTTATCTTTAATTATCAATCTTTTCTTTTGCTTGACTTAGCCACCTCCTTCTCCTTTTTTTTTTTTTTTTGCAAGGCGTGTTTCAAAACCATCTTTGTCTGAGGAGCTAAAGAAAAGAATTATCAAGGCTTTACAGTACCCAAATCGTGATGTAAACGAACTTATTTTTTCAAAAGGTTTGAAGGATAGTGGGCTAATTGATGACTTTCCTAAAGTGAGGAACCCAAACCAATGGGATGTTGATGAGGATTTCATATTCGAAGGTAGCATCTAGGTGTTATTCATATTTAGTAAAGTTTTTGGATTCTTGCTAAAGGGACAAGACTTGCACTCTTTAAGAGTTAGCCTTAAATCAAAGTTAGACTCGTTAACTTCCAACTCTTTGCACTTTTACTCATATTTCTTGCTAGAATTTGTTGCTCTATTGCTAATGCTTTTCACACTTCTCTTTTGCAGACGAGCAGAGAGAGACCCATAAGGGAAAGATAGCAAGGAATTCAGAGGGTGGTTCTTTATGGGAAAACATTAGAGCTAAAAGGAAGAGGGTTATAGAAAAGGGCAATGATTCTATTGATGTAGCAAAAGGAGAGGTTCCTTCCAAGAAGCCCAAGGGTAACGAAGTTGCTCAAAGATCTGAGAGCATCCCTTCAAGAAAATAAGCAACTACTCCTTTATCTGAATCTACTAAGGTCTCTAATTTAGAAGATTTTGCCAAGATGTTTGTTAAGCCTTTAGAACAAACCTTTACTAATCTTTCTATTTTAGACACACCCTCTACTGTACAATCTGAATCTATTAAGATAGAAGTTGGCAACATTTCCTCTTTTATCTAAGCTTGTGCCCAAACCCTTACACCTGAGGTTGCTAGGAGCTCTGATAATCTTGATCTACTTAGAGTTGTTGATACTTCCATAGTAAGCCAACTTTTGGTGAGTCAACTAACGGACTATTATTCGTTTTATGTTTCCAATTCTTTTTAGTTGTCATTCTAACATTCTATTATATATTGGTAATTGCAGGGATCTTTTGTCTTGGCCCAACATCGTGATGTGATTAGAGCCTCTTTTGAGAAGCTAAGAGTCTTGATTAATGAAAGACGACAGTATGATGCTTGAAAGCAGGAGGAGGCTACTGTACATAAGGCAACTATGGAAAGACTAATGACATCTGCTCACTCGAAGAATGATAAGAACAAGAAGCTAAGGGAGAAGCTTAAAAACGTGACAAAACAACTTGAAGCCCAAAGACAATATGAGAAGGACAAGGATGCTCGCATTGACGAGTAAGAGTTTGAAGTCAAGAACTTTGGGGACTACTTTTGCAATTTATTCAGGGAATGTCTTCATAAGCTTCATCCTATAATTAACTTTGATTCTCTTCATCAGATGATTCTTTCCAAAGCATATCAAATTCCCATGGGAAGCCCCTCGGCATATGAGTGATTTTAGGAACCCGTGTTACATTTCCTCTTTGATGTATTTTGTTGAGCTTTTATTGATAAGGGAATGTATCACACTATTACAACTCATTTTGGCATCATGATGATTTTTTTTTATCACCACTGTAACTGCCCTTGATGGGGTTATATGTTTTGGGTTGCTTGATAACATGCCAAACCACCTTTCATCTTTTACGATTGCAAAGTGCTAGGACTTTGCAAAGTGCTAGGACATTGCAAAGCCACTTACCTTAGCAAAAGATCTTTTGGCTTGATTATTGATGTTACTTCTAATTTGCTAGTCGCATAACAAATAACTTAATTTGCATAGCTTGAGAGCTATACCATGGTTTTTTTTTTTTTTTGTTTCAAATGATGATGGCCTAGGCCTCCATTGGGTATTTCTTTAATGCTCACATTATTTATTTTATTGAATCATGCAATCTCAGGAGGCTTTTCCCTCTGAATTGCTTTCTATATTTTGAATTGGCATATTTAATAATAAGCTAAGCTAGCTAGTGAATGTACTAGTAACTCTTAACTCCTCAAAGTGCTTTACCCTTAGATAAGCTACTTTGGATTGGTAATAAGTTAGGCTATTAGTTAATGTACTCATAACCTTAACATCTTCAAAGGATTCTATTCTTGGATGAACCACTTTGGCATAGTAACTAATTGCAAGTGTTGTATGCCATGATCTGAATAATACCTCATTGGGTTTTCCATCATTAAATGAGCCTTCACCCTTTTAATGGATAAGGATCTTAGTCCTTTACAAAAGAGGAGCGCTTAGGCTCTTTGTGGAAATAAAAGAAATGGGGCACTTAGGCCTTCAAAATGTAGCTTGTTCACTATTTTCAAAAGATAGACATATGAGTCATCCTAAACCTGGGATGCTCCTCCAAGTTTAGTTTCTTCACTGATAATACTTCTTCAAATGCTCAGCATTCCAAGGATGCCTAACTTTAGTCCCATCCATGCGAAGCAGACGATAAGCCCCCGAGCCAAGTACCTACTCTACTTGGTATGGACCTTCCCAGTTAGGTCCTAAGACTCCAACTCCTGGTTCTTGTGTGTTCAACATCACCTTTATTAAGAGTCTCCAACTTCAAACTTCATTGCCTTTACTCTAGAGTTATAGAACTTGGCCACCTTTTGTTAGTATTCTACTAATCTAATTTGTGGCATGTCTCGTGCCTCTTCAACCAAGTCTAAGCACATTCTAAGCTGTTTAGAATTAGTTCCTAGATTATGGATGACTCCTCGGAGGTTAGGCATTCCTACCTCAATTGGGACTACAGCCTCTACTCTAAAAGACAAAGAGTAAGGGGTCTCTCCTATTGTGGATCTTGGGGTGGTTCTATAAGCCCACGACACATTGTAAAGCTCCTCGGCCTGCCTAAGCCCCCTTGTGTGCTTCCAACTTGGTTTTGAGTAAATGTTTTATTTCTTTATTAACTGCTTCAACTTGTCCATTGGCTTGAGAGTGAGCTGGTGAGGAAAACTTGTCATGGATGCCAAGTTGCTCATAAAGTTCTCTAACGTTAGCATTATCAAACTGCTTGCCATTATCAGTTATTATATTATATGGGATCCCAAACCTGCAAATAAAAGACCTCCAAATGAAGTTTGTGGTCTTTTTCTCAGTAATGGTTGCTAATGGTTCTGCTTCAACCCACTTAGTGAAGTAGTCAACAGCTACTATTGCAAATTTAACTTGACCCTTGGATGTTGGAAGGGGGCCAATTAAGTCCATCCCCCATTGGGCGAAGGGCCAAAGGCTACTCAGTGGGGTAAGGTTCTCGGGTGGTTGTCTGGGTATGTTTGCAAACTGTTGGCACTTGTCATAATCTCTCACAAAGGACTTAGCATCTGCGTGCATAGTCAGCCAATAATAACCTTGCCTCAAAGCTTTGAAAGCCAAACTCCTTGCTCCAGAATGGTTGCCACATACTTCTTCATGGATCTCTCTTAACATATAATTAGCGTCTTCGTCACTGAGACGCCTTAGATAAGGCATGGAATAACCCCGTTTGTACAAGACATCATCGATTAGAGAGTACTTAGCCGCCCGATATTTAAGCTTCCTTGCCCCTAATTTGTCATTTAGGAGCTCCCCTGTTGCAAGGTAAGCTCGGATAGGATCCATCCAACTCGGTGGTTAATTCACTGCTTTTATCTCAAAGGTGGCATCGTCAAGATGAATGCTTGGTTTCGGGATAAACTCTAGTGGGACTATCTTGGACATTTTGACCTCAGTGGAAGATGCTACCTGAGCTAAAAAATCAGCCTGTGGGTTTTCTTCTCGTGGGATCCTCTCTACTTTCAATTCTTTGAAGTGCCTCTTCAAGTCATTGACCTTTTAGAGATAAGCTATCACGTTGCTTCCCTTAGCTTGGTAGTCTAAATTCACTTGAGTCACAACTATTTAGGAATAACTTTTGAGGATTAGCTTTTCAACTCCTAAGTTTTTTGCTAATCTCATCCCAGCTAAAACTGCCTCATATTCTGCTTTGTTATTGGAAGCTTTCAAACCAAACTTCAAAGCATAACAAAGTTCCTTGTTGGGCTTACCAAGAAAACTCCAGCTCCACTACCCTTCTCATTATTGCTTCTATCAACATACAGTGTCCAACTTACTATCTCTTGACAGTCCATGAGTAGCAAGGTGTTTTTGTCTGATGCTCTTGCATTTTGCTCGGGTTTATCACTTTCTTGCCTCAGTAATAGCTTATCATCATCATACCCCCCTAAGTAGTTGGTGAATTCGGCTATAAATTTAGCGACTGCTTGAGCTTTGATTGCATTTCTAGGAGAGAAAGTGATGTCGAATTCGCTTATCTCAATGCTCCATTTTGTTAGATGACCAAAAAGTTCAGGCTTTTGCAAGATTTGCTTCAACGGTTGATCAGTGACTACACAAATTGAATGGGCTTGGAAGTAAGCCTGAGCTTTATGGACGAAACTACCAAAGCAAGAGCTAATTTATCTGGTGCTGAATAACGAGTTTTCGCATCTACTAGAGACTTGCCAGTGTAATAGACAGGCTTTTGAATTCCTTCAGACTCTCGGACTAACACCGAACTTATGGCAGTCATAGAAACAGCTAAGTATAAATATAGGGTCTCACCCTGTTAGGATGTCGAGAGAAGCAGAGGACTTGCCAAGTAGTCCTTCAGCTGTTGAAATGCAACCTCAAATTTAGTTGTCCATTCCATCTTCTTACCTTCCCTCATTGCTTTAAAGAAAGGGTGTGACTTATCTGTGGCCCTTGAAATGAATCAGCTTAGGGCTGCCAACCTTCCAGTTAGTACCTGTACCTGTTTGAGTGTCTTAGGGGATTCCATGGTGCGAATGGCATGGATCTTATCAGGGTTAGCTTCAATGCCTCTTTGGCTTACCATGAAACCCAAGAACTTCTCGGCTGATACTCTAAAGGCACACTTCTTTGGGTTTAACTTCATGTGATGCCTTCTCAATACCTCAAATGTTTGTTTTAGGTCTTCAACATGTTCCTCTACATGACTGGATTTGGTTAGCATATCATCGACATAGACCTCCACGTTCTTGCCAATTTGCTTTTTGAAGAGCTTATTCACAAGTCTTTGATAGGTAGCTCTAGTATTTTTTAGGCCAAATGGCATGACCTTGTAATAGTACAACCCCGGTTCGTAATGAATGCGGTCTTTTCTTCATCCGATGGGTACATCTTGATTTGGCTATAACTAGAGAAGGCATCCATGAAGCTCATTAACTCATGGCCTGTTGTGGCATCCATAAGTTGATATATTCTTAGTAATGGAAAACTATCCTTGGGGCAAGCTTTGTTTAGGTCAGTGAAGTCTATACACATTCTCTACTTGCCATTAGGTTTTTGCACAAGAATAGGGTTAGCCAACCAACTAGGGTAGTTAGCTTCTCGAATGAAATTGGCTTGTAGGAGTTTGTCCACGTCAACCATAATTGCCTTATAGCTTGTTGCATTGTAAGCTCGCCTCTTTTGCCTAATCGACTTCATTGTTGGGTTGATATTCCAACGATGGAAAATCAATGATGGGTGGTCGATGCCTAGCATGTCATCATGGCTCCACGCAAAGACATCTCGATAATATTTCAGCTAATCCTGCAACTTCAGCTGCAATGAAAGCGATAGTCGGCTCCCAAGTCTCACTGACCTATCTTCATTATCTGGGTCCAAGTGAAACAGCTTCATTTTTTCAAACAGTTCTACTCATTGTTCATACTTCTTATCTCTAGGATCTAATTCATCATGTGCCTCTCCATCATCTCTCGATGGGGATCCAATAGTTATTAGACTAGGCTGATTATTTGTTAAGGCCCTAACAACCATGTGGCATGGTTTGACAGATACCTTATAACAATCTCTAGAAGCTTGCTGGTCACTGGTCATGATCCCAACTCCATCACCTATCTGAATCTTCAACTTTTGATAATATATTGAAATTACTGCCTTTGTCTAATACAAGAATGGTCTCCCTAATATCATGTTATAGGCACTTGGCCTATCAACAACAGTGAATTCTATTAAGATGGCTGTTTGGGGTCTTCCATCTCCAGCTTTGATAGGTAGATAAATATAGCCTAAAGAGTTGACCCTTTCTCCAACAAATCCCACTAACAGAGTTTGGATCGAGCGTAGCTGTGACTCCTTAAGCCCCATCCTATCAAAGGCATCCTTGTACAAAACATTAACAGAACTTCATATGTCTATCAAAATCCTTTGGCATTCAAAATTGGCGATCATCATTATAACTACCAATGCATCCTCATGTGGATGAACTACGCCCCTAGCATCATCGTCTGAGAACATGATTGGGACATGGAATGTAGTTGGCCTTTTGCTTGAACTAGCCATAAAGATATCCTTATCAAACCTTCTCGCATAGTTCTTCCTTGTATTATTGGAGTCTCTAGTACGATTGGCTCCACTTGAAATGGTAGTTATCCTCTGGACCTTAGGTTGCTCATTTGCATCATCTTCCTCAAGTGTTGGTCTTTTGCCATCCTTGAATGCCTTATACTTGTAAGCTTCACGGACTTGCTCAACAAACTCTCGTAACTCTCTAGCCCTAACCAACTCTTCAATTTGATCTCTTAATTCATAGCAATCTACAGTGTTGTGCCAAAGCTTTCATAGAAGTCACAATACTTGGATCGATCTAGCCTTGGAGATTCTGTTTTGATGGGCCTCGGCTTCTTGAATAAGCCTGATGCACGCATTGTTGTAAATATCTCGTCCCTTGTGCTAAACTACACACGGCCTATAATCTGGGCGACTTACTTCTTGACAATGATCTATTCTATAGTTGCTTGCTTGGTAATGGGCTGATCTATAGCTGTCAGCATGATGAACTTCAGGTCTTCCGGGAAGTGGTGGGTGTTGGGATCTCTTGTATTGCGGTTGGGGTTCCAACTGTCTCGAACTTGATAGTTGCCTTTCAATGAATTGTCTGACCTTAGATTGATCTTGCTTAGATTTGGTGGATTGTCCATTTTACCTCTTGTGGCCTGCAGAACCCCTTTGTCATCTTGAACCCTCTGACTAAAAGCTTCATCTGTTCTAGCCATGTTTAGAGTAGTATAATAAGCTTCCTCATAGCCAGCAGCTGGAAAATCAGACAAGTATCTCCAAATCCTATTAGGCTTTAGCCCATTCATGAACAAACTCAAGGTAATGGAATCCTTGAAAGCTCCCAGACTTGTCACCTCACTATGGTAGCGATTGACATACTCCAAGGTGGACTCCCCTTCCTTTTGTTTAACATTCCCTGACATGTGGTTGTGCTTACGGATATTCCTTGATGCTCTAAAATAACTCAAGAATTGATCAAAAAAGTGTTGAAAGGTGGTTATAGAGTTTGCCCCTAAAGACCTAAACCATTGCCTAGCAGGTCTAGTAAGTGTAAGCGAGAAGGCTTTACAAGACAGAGCATCAGTGGGGTTGTACATAGCCATGCATGCATTAAAGGCTTCCAAGTGTTTGAGAGGATCCTTTTGACCATCAGACGAATTCAAGGCTGGTAGGTTGAAGTTGGGAGGGAAAGGACATCTTGCTATTGCATCTGGGAATGGTGAATTCAAATTGAACTCGAGTGCGAAATTGGGGTTTCCCCCTGCTTGTGCTTGTTTGAGAAGTGCCATCTCTCGTTTTAGTTCCCTAAGCTCTAACTCCTATTGGGTGAGAGGATGTCCCTCGACATTGTGATGAATATGGTGCCTCTCCGAATGGTGATTGTGGTGCTCATTGTGTTCATGATTTCCTACCCTATGGTTATGGTTTTTCAGTTTAAGGTTTCTGGTGCCATGACCATCATGTCTTATATGCTCAAAGTGAGTCATTCTGTTGCAGTGATGGGAATGAATTTTAGGCCTCGGGTAATGCCCTCCCATTTGTTGGTTGGGGTTCATCAACTGGTGACCACCGTTACCTTATCCATGCCTATTCTCAAGTAGGTTCCTCGAAGGTGTATTTGCACGAGGCCTAGAGCTTGCAATGTGACTTTGACAAGCAAGCTCCTTTCTCCCATCTCCTAGAGCAGGACCTACCAAATTTGTTGCTTGGTTAGGATTAGGATATTGGTCTGGGCCTCCCTTATCTGTGGCTTGAAGTGTGCAATCAACATTTTCATAGGGGTGTTGGCTGTGGCCTTCCACATAAAGTCCATAGTTGAGTATTGGAGATTCTAGCATAGGTTGTTGGTTGGGCGCAGCCTGAGTAACGGGGTTTGTTGGTTGATTAAGTGTTATGTTTAGGTTTGTGTTTAGGGTTGTGTTTGGGATTGTGTTTGGAACTGTGTTTGGGGTTGTGTTTCAGATCTTTCCCTTTCCCATCAACTCACTAAGCATAGTTTTCAATTTAGTGTTATCCTCCTTAAGACTTCTCATTTTGACTTCCATATCCTCTATCCTTTGGTTTTGAGCGGCTTGTCTTGTCATGACTTGCCTAGTGTCCTTGGATCTAATAGCTGGTTGTAAGCTGTTGGTGACACTAGCATCTGCACCGCCCATTTTCGAAGAGTTTCAAAGAATATTTCAAAGGGTAAAACTATATTTTCACACTTTAACTAAAACTGGGAACACTGACTAACGTCGTTCCCACAGACGACGCCAAATGTTGTTACCAAAAAATGGCTATAACCAGAATGAGACGCATAAGGAAATTTAGTAACAAATGACCTAGATGACCTTAAGTGTTAGATGTGCATTGTTGGAAACAGAAGTATAGGGACTTTCTGCTAGGTACATATCAATCCAATTTTGAAGACATGGCTTGGGACTAAGTAATGGATGAACAGTAACGACACTTGATAGACTTGATAATGACCCAATGAAAAACCAAAAATGAGCAGGACAAATCTTCGAGCTACAATGTAAATGGGTTCCAAACGAGCAATGGAAAATTTAACAAAGTCCTAGGACTTAGCCCGAGGCCGCAACAAGGGAAAGCAACAAATTATCAAAGACTCAAGAGTAACTTCAGACAAACCTCTGATAACCAAGGGACAAGCACTGACATGATGAAAAGGACAGTTATGAGAGTAGGGAGACAAGCCTCTAATAGTTGAAAGTGACAGCTAACCCTTTGGTTCCTTCCTCCTCAGGTATCAAGGTTGCTCCAAGATGTGTTCATGGTGGTAGCCGAAACCTCTGAACTCCTCCAATGGCTACAGCACAAAAAAGGTTTCAAAGGTCGCCGGATTTTTCACCGCCGTAAACCCTCCGACGATTAAGTTAGCTTGGGGGCTTTACTTAGGTAAAAAATCAAGGAAGTCCGGTGTTTGAATGTGTGTATGTGTGTGGACGCAATGAAACAGTAATTGAGGAAAAATGAGTGGAAGGATGGTGGCTAGGTTCCGAGGAGAGCAGATAAACCCTCTTGGGGTATCTTTCTTGGGAAGATGTCCAAGAATTTCTGTGGGCTTCGAATCCCCTTCCTTTGTTCCATCCTCTAGCTTTTATATAAGACATTTTCCTTAACCTAAATCTTGACCCTTCAATCCCATGAGGTGTCATGATCCTAAGAGTCTACTTAACCTTCTAGACACTTCCAAGGAATTCCAAGAACCCTAATTCCTAGGCAATAAGGATTTGCCACATGGCATCTAATGTAACATTCTTTCTTAGTAGCCCTCTTATTGTTATAGCTTGGTCCTGGTGGCTAACTATTGAATAAGACTAACTTTTGAGTCAGCTGGTGGTTCAAGTGCTCGGTGGTAGACTTTAAATCATTGATATCATTTGGGTAGTCGCTTGGACTCTTGTTGGTTTCCAAACCTTTAGTGTTATGACTCCTGGCTTGAGGAAAGTCCTCCCTCCATTCTTTGGTTAACGAACATCTCAAGGAAAGTCCCTGTCCTATCCTTTAGTTAACGGACATCTCAGGGAAAGTCCCTATCCTGTCCTTTAGTTAACAGTCATCTCAAGGAAAGTCCATGCTCTACCATTTAGTTAACAGTCATCTCAAGGAAAGTCCCTGCTCTATCCCTTAGTTAACAGTCATCTTAGGGAAAGTCCCTGCTTTATCCTTTAATTAACAATCATCTCAAGGAAAGTCCCTGCTCTATCCTTTAGTTAACAGTCATCTCAGGGAAAGTCCCTGCCCTATCCTTTAGTTAACAATCATCTCAGGGAAAGTCCCTGCTCTATCCTTTAATTGACAATCATCTCAAGGAAAGTCCCTACTCTATCCTTTAGTTAACTATAGACAATTTAGGGCTGGCTTTGGGTTAGTTCATGGCCCGGCTTATAACCAAGTCTAGGGGTTTCTTTATTATTGCCTTTGGTAAGCTTTTCTTTTGGGAAGTTCGCCAAGCAATGTTTGATGTTTCATGATCCTTGAGTTGAATTAGGAGGGTAAATTTGTTTCTTACTTCAGTGATGACAAATTACCATCTACAATAAGAATAGAATTCTAATTACTCATAACAGATGTATCAAAAGTATGAAGAATAAAGCAATGCCCTGTTTGCAAAGTAATTCCACCTCTTAATTCTCTTCCTCTTGCGCTGATGCTTTTCACTTAAAAGTCCTTTAATGTTGTGGCCATTACTTGGATCAACATGAATCATGATTTCTTACATCTCAAAGCTTAGATGAACATATGTACTGCTTCTTCATTATTTTAGAATGCGTTGAATCAACACATAAGAAAAAGAATAGCTAATTTATTGAACAATTTTAACAATGGAATGACCACAAGTGCTCTGCAGATACCTTTAATATAGGAATTAAGCCGAAGTTTCACCAAACGCGTAATTAAATTGGAGAGAAAGGCAGTGGATTCCATGTCGAAATAGTATAACCTGAGCAATAAAATTAAGCTGTTGCGCGAGATTTTTTTTTGTTTCAATTTGGATGTTCTGCTTAGATCTCAGATATGTTTTCTATATTTTCCTTTTTATTTGTATGGTGCCCATAATTGGAAGTTCCGTCCAATAATAAAGAATGTTTTCTAACACATTGTGGCTGGAATCCAATGATTGAGGCATTGAGCTGGGGATTGGCAATGGTGCCAAATACTGGAAGAACAAATTAAACAATAAATACAAAGTTCATAAGATGCTTTGGAGGTGGGAAAGCGGGCTAATGAATGCAATGGGGATTTGTGATGAGAGAAAACAACTTTTTTGTCATTCAACTCTCTATGACGTGGAAAATACAAAAATTTGTGGACTAAAACTTTTAATCAATCACAAATCCATGAAAAAGATGTGCTATAAATATGACGGTTTAAATCCGGTGCTGTGATTTGCATAGCTACCTATTGTTTAAAGTTTCAAATTAGCCATTAAAGGGGATTGCCGTCTAAAGGTTATTTAAGTAATTTAAAATGATAATGAAATTATAACTTAAACAGAATTTGAGGGTTCTATTCTCCCTTTTCTATCTCATTTGTCTCCACCTTAAAATTTAATAGGGGTAAAATTATAATAAAAATATAATAAATAAGATAATTAATCTTAAGGGAGCTGACTTTATAAAAACTCTCATTCTCATTATATATCTCTAATATTTTTCACTATTTTCTCTCTAATCTAACTTGATATTTATCATCTCTCTCGATTTTATGTTTTCTCATCCCAAATAAATTATCATTAAAAAGATTTTTTTATATGTCATTTATAATAGTATTTAAATTTACAAAATGCAAATACATAAAAAAAAATGTAAAAGAGAGTCAAACACCATTAAGCTTAAATGATAATTTAATTAAAGGTTAGTCAAACACCATTTAAATCAAATAATAATTAAGTAAGTTTATCATAAATATATTTGAAATTGAATGTGGATAATTAATTAAGCTTACCATCAATATATTCGACATTAAATATGGAGTGTAATAAAAGATTGTCTAAATTATAATTTTACTTCTATTAAATAAAAAGTGAGGGATAATGAGATAAAAAATAGGAATTGAATAACACTATTAAAAGAATTTTTATGTGGGTTTTACTGTAGAAAATAATATGGGCTAAATAGTAAAGCTCCAAAGAAGAAGTTAACACGGACAACTCAAAACTTATTTCGGATATGGGTCGGACTGATTGGATGGCCTAAATAATTCAAATACAACCAGCCTCCGATTTAAGTTAGTCCGTCATAATCTATAATTTCAACGTTCTGCCATCTGCATGCTAGGAATGCGTATAATTTGCTTAATTTACTTATTCTTTCCACCGTTTCCCAATAATTACAAACCTCACAGACTATTGAGTAGACAAATTGCAGCTAAAAATTGATAAGAACATCACATACTCATCTCGTGACAGAAATATGAAATGCATATTGGATCTTGCAATTGAGTCTATTACGAAAATATCCTAGAAGAATGGTAATGACAGAAATACTTTAATTCCATGACTCGACCATGCTAATTACCATAATTTTGGTGAATCAAAAACATAAAATGTGAAAGAGGAAGAGCATGCATAGTAATACAAGAATCATTGACCCAATTATTTAATTCCCTATTGCTTTCTTTCATTTTTCACTTGAAACTCCCTTCTTTTTTGGATTTTGCATGCGGTGGGATCAACAGGACATTGATAAGTGAAAACAAATTCGATCCACCAAATCACTAGCTGGAATGTGATTAATTGAGATCCCTTTGGGCAGTATTTGCATATGTTCCCTCTTTTGAACTTGAAGACATCTATTCAAGTAGACAATGAAGTATATTGGAGTGTGTTGTATGAAATTGAAGTGATAAAAACAACAAAAGTAAACCAACTCAAACAGAGTCACGTTCCCTGTTTTACAATAATGAACATGTTAAATCTTAAGTTTCCTTAATTATCACTTTATTACCTGCTGCTGGGTGAATTTACTCATATTTTTTCCGTGTATGGAGGTAATCCTTTTCTCAATGTATCAGTACTCCGGCAATCAATATCCCTCGTAGGCTCATGAGGGAACTTTGCCTTCTCATCTTCGTTGCCTTCTTTCGGTGGTGCCTCCAGAACCAATGAATGGAACACTATGAGAAAAGTACTCTTGACTCAACATCTTCAATTACAAATATATGATTGATAACAGCAATAACAACATAAGCCAATCTTAATAAATGTTGAGCAACATCTGAAAAAGTACAAGTACCTTTGCTTCGGCATGCCGCATGCGCAGAGTTATCTTCAGCCAAGCAAAATCTTTTATTTATCTTAGGGCATCCTGAGATATACGATCTTTCCAAAGATGCAAATATGAAGTGACAACCCACGGAACAGAAGTTGGTAAGGTTCTGCAAATCTCTGAGGTAGAAATGAGTAAGTTGAGGCAGCTTGATTTTTTTGCCATCCATGACCATGACATCAGCTCCATCTTTATGTTCAAATACTTCTTCTAATTCTGTACACTCTTCAATTTCTAGTCTTTCTAGGTGCTGTAGATTTCGAGCAAGAGTATGAAAGAATTAATACATGGGAGAATTTCTAGCTTATGCACTTTCTGATCCTTAAATGAGTAAGGTTTTGTAGGATAAATACATGTATGGGACCCTTATATAAACTTTCTAGTTCTGGTAGAGAAATCAAACTCAATTTCTTCGAACTTGGGAGGCACAATTGATGTCGTTGTCTACCAGCAACAGTTATAAGTTCACCTTCTAGTTCAAACATTACTTTCACTCCCAAATCCGTAATACTCAACTCTTCCAAATTTTTGAAGTCATACCTCAAGCAAGAATCTCATCACACAACTGCTGCTTGTAGCCTCCGATGTTCAAAACTCGTAATCTCTGGGCAAAAAAAGTGACTCCAATTAATTTATAAGTATCTACTAGATTGTATTTTCCAATATGTATGGTTTTCTTTTAATTTTTTAAGACAAAAATAAAAGCCAAAATATTTTATGCAAAGTTGAGAGCTTGAAGACCAGTTAACCAAAAGCATTAAACTAAAATAAATTAAAATAAAAACATGAATAGTAACGGATTTTATGCACGCAAAGATGCAATGCAATCATTATTTTAGCGTTACGCACCGAGTCCTGCAGTTTATATCTGTCACAATTCAAGGGCATTGATTTTTGTTTGAGAATAATAGTTTCACTCTTTGTTCACATATCAAATAAGACAAAGCAATCTCTATAACCTAACAATAAACAATAAAACAAGCAGTAGCCTTTTAATGTGTCCTACTCAAAATCTATGTATTTTTATTAGAAAAATAGATCTAATTTTTTTATTACAAAAAGATATTGAATACAATGAAATAATTAATTTAACATATCTTTTATGGGGATTTACTGATTTTTTAATAAGAATACATAATTTTTTAAGTTATAACGTGGATTCAAGATATATACAGATTAAAACTATCCTAATACAATATTGATAAGGATTTAGGAAGTCCCTCAAGAGATTCATTTTAGATGCTTTCATTAACAAGAGAAGAAAAAACAAAAGAAAATAATTATTGAATCAAAAGTTTATGCTAGCTATATCAAGTTATTAAAGGATTTGTCAATGTGCAATTAAAAATTCAATTTGTACTTTAAATAAGATCATGATTATAAATCATATGTTAGTTAATTTTAATCCCTTTTTACAAAAGAACAAGAAATTAAGTAAATTTCAAAAGTATCACCTGATATATGGAACAACCTCTAAAATCTCATTAATTATATTAATTAAAACCGATTAAATAACACATTAAAAAATTAGATAAGAAATAAATAATATCATCGCTTTTACATAATACTTACTTTAAGACAATTATATATGTAATCTACAGTCCAAAAAAGATAAGGAGTAAATTTTGGTTTTACAACAACTATAGAATTAATTTAATAGAAAGAGTTAATTGCGTATACAGCTTAGTTGGGGGGGAAAAAATTAAAAGAAAAAATAGTAAATTAAAATTTAAGCATATTCTAGTCAAATTATATATTTGACAAAAATATAAAGTAAAGGCGAACTTAAACTATGTACCTCTTTCATAGCTTGTAAATCAACTGCGGCATGTGACAAACTGGAACAGTACCGTACTTCAAACTCTTCTAGAGCTGGACAAGCTGCATATTAATCTTGCGAACAGAAGCCGATAAGGTTTTCTAGTTCACGAAGTTTCAATCTTTTTAACTTGGGGAGCTTGATGCCCATTTCATTCCATCTAGTTAGATTTTCTTCTCTTTCATAACCCATATAAAAGACTTGCTTTAATTGAGGAGCGTATTCAATTATAAGCTCTTCAAGTTGGACAAGGCCTTCGGCAATAAAGGTAGGAAAAATGTATTCTAACCTCCCACGTGAATAGATGTAAAGGGTTTCTGATTTGGAGAAGAAAAGAGATTGGAGGTGAGATTTCGATATTATTTCTTTAAGAAGGATCAAATTTGTTAGAGAAAAATTCTTCAACTTAGAGAACGCATTGGCGGGAATTTGTTGTTGTGTCATATCTATGACATTCTCATTACAATCTATAAGCTGAAGAGATTTCAACTCGCTTAAGCCCCCGTCATCAAATGCTTGGAAGGATATTTTGATAACCTCTTGTTTTTTTCCAAATAAAGATATTCCTCATTCTCATAAAGTCCTTTAAATGCAAGAAGCGAGACTGCTCCAATATCTTTCATTCTTAAAACTTTTGAGTATTGTTATCGCCATAACAGAATTGAGCCTTAATTAAATCTAATATAGTAAGCCCACTATTGAAGCCTATTATTTTGGCCCGTTGTCTGGATCCCACAATGACTCATCCTGATGTCTATATAAACCCTCTAAATTTTTGCTCAAGATATGCACATTTTTCTAAACTCTTTCTCTCTCTAAATTTCCTTTGCTTTTGACAGCTCTCAAGGATATTCTCTTAGAAAATTTTGGTGTGCCAAAAACTGACTTGGGCTTCGGAGGGTTTTCGCCGACACCACCATCGGCACCCTTGATTGTTTTCTTTGTGCTCAGGATTGGACCCGACGTACAACTCAAGCTTCAACCTGCTTTCCGGCCATCTGGAAATCGTGCATCAACAGTTGGCGCCGTCTGTGAGAACGACAATCTAAGCCTCCTTAGTTGTTACTCTCATCCAAACATAATCACACACATCATGAGTCACGCATCCCAACACTCAATCTCCTAGGAGGTTGACAAAAAAATCGAGGTAGAAGCCCCTCCCCGATGCTGAAGGGTGTTGATACTGGGAGAGCTTTAGTTATATCCTCTGGGATGGCCCCTAACCTCAAGCAACCCTGACTTCCACCTAGGAGACCGAAGAAAGGCAAGACGAGTCGATTGACTACCATGGAGCACACCATGGAAAATTTTGGTGAACAAATCAACCGTATGGTGACCATGTTCAATCAAGCTTTTGGACAGAGTACTCAACAGGCTGGAAATACTGTTGGAAACACCCCAAAGAATGTTATGATAGTAGCTAATATCCCAACTGATATCAGTGGATATACTGACCTAGTCACCCAGACTACCGGATTACCTCTCCAACAGGTCATTCAACCAAATCTTTCCCATTCTATTGTTCAAGGAGGAGATGGTCGCCCAAAGATCCCCCCTCCTCCACTTGTCATATCTGAACAACGATTGGCAGCAGTAGACCTTCGTCACTCTTAAAACAAAAAGCATCACACAAGTGTCGAGCAAGGACCAAAAGGACGTAATATTGATCAGCCAGCCTATTCTTATCATGGTCCTTACGCTCCAAGAGGCAACTTCCAATTAAAAAGAAATCACCCCAACTCACCACCTAGAAGTAAGGATCATCGCCCAGATGTTATTCCAATGGATATCTTAGAAGAGGAAAGATCAAATAATCATTATGCGGAGTTCAAGCAAGAAATGGATGAAAAAATTCATAAACTGGAGAAGTTGATTAAGCTTCAGAAGGATAAAAGGATGGTCATCCATAATGAGAGTCACCCTTTGCTGAAGATATTCTTAGGGAAAGATACCGGTACAGATTTCGAATGCCGCAACTTGAGCTTTACCAAGGGATGACTGACCCCTGAGAGCATTTAAACTCTTTTGTTTCTCATATGGAGATATAAGGAGTCTCATGAGAAAAAATGTGTAGAACTTTCTCTCTTACCCTTAAAGGATCAGCTAAGCAATGGTATAGGAGGTTACCAGCCTTATCCATCTCCAACTTTGATAAGCTTGCTCGTAGTTTTCTAACACACTTTAACAATATGAAAACGAGAAGTCAACTAGTACAGAGCCTTCTTTCAATCAAGCATGGTCGTAATGAATCGCTCTGTGCATTTGTGGATAGATACCAGTGAGGTCGCTCAAGTGGATCAATTTAATGATAATTATGCTATACAAGGTTTGGTCCAAGGAATCAAAGGGGAGCTCCCTCTAGCATGAGAATTCTCTGTTAACCTCCCACGCACGTACCAAAAAGCATTGACAAGGGTTTCATGTCATGCTGATGCAGAGGAAATTTATCAAGCAAATTACCCTGGGCAGACTCCGATGATGCCAAATTCCTCACGTACAGATGGATGGCCATATGATAATCACAAGAGAGAACATCACGATAGAAATCGGAGGTCAACCTCGAACCGATGCTCTGTGCAAGATACATTTAGAAATGATCGTCTCTTGTTGCAAGGGTCATCCACCCAACCCCACCAAGAGCATCATGATCGACCCCAGGAGGAGCACCGTACTTTCACACTACTTAACATGCCACAGCAAGATATCTTAAAAGAAATCAAAGATAAAGGACTGCTAAAAGAACCTACCCCTTTACGATCAAATCCAAGAGTAAGAGATAAGAGAAAGTTTTGTCATTTGCACTGGGCTCATGGTCATAACACTACAAAGTGTTTTGAACTTAGGAAACAAATTGAGGGTCTTATCAAGAATGGCCAGCTACAAGAATACATTTATCGCCCCGCCCCTCCCACGCCCCCGCACCCCCCTCCCCCTCCGGCGGGAGCCATCTAGCCAGAATGACAAAGGGAAAGAACTGTTAGAAGAAGTAGCCATAATTTTTGGGGGAATAATGGCTGGTCCAAGTGCCCAGGCCCGAAGGCACCTAGCTAGGCAAGCAAGATATGACCTCCCTCGCTATGAAGTCAACTTGACTTCTTCTTCTACCAATGCTTGGGGTCATGACGTTATCTCTTTTTTATCTCAAGATGCTCAGGGTATCCATCATCCTCATTGTGATGCTTTGGTCGTCACAATAATTATGGCCAATAAAAGGTTAAAAAGAGTATTGATTGACATTGGGAGCTCAGATGACATAATGTCATTGGATGCATTTGATCGACTAGGTCTTAACCGTAGGGATATGAGAGACATCCAAATGCTCTAATAGGATTCGCTAGAGGAAAGGTTATTCCTGAAGGAATAATTTCGTTACTTGTGAACTTGGGAGAAGGCTCTCTACAAATAACCAAGATGGTAAATTTTCTCGTGGTAGATCATCCGGGTGTTTATAATGCCATTCTTGGATGACTATCACTTTATGACTTCGAAGCAATAATGGTTGTCTATCATCATATTTTGAAGTTTCCAACACCTTCGACGATAGGAGAAGTTAGAGGCGAACAACGAACCTCTCGAGAATGCTACAACATGGCTTTCAAAGAAAAGGTGTATAAGCTAATGATGATTTGAGGAGAACCTTCCAAGGGATTGGAAAGTTTGGATCCACAAGACCCTATGAAAAAGGAAGTTGCAATTCCAATGGAAGGAATGGATGATGTCCTTATCTATTTGGATAATCCAGAAAAGATGGTGAAGGTAGGTAAAAGTCTTCCTACACTAATCAAAGATAGATTGATTGGCTTTCTTCAAGAATACAGTGACGTTTTTGCATGGTCTCATGAAGACATGCCAGGCATAGACCCAAGTATAGCTGTTCATCACGTTAATGTTAACCCTCAAGCCAAACCCATTCGACAAAAGACGAGGTACCAAGCCTCGGAACGTTCAGAGGCGATTGCCTTGGAAGTAGAGATGCTCTTGACAAGTGGAATCATTCGAGAGTTAAACTACCTTAAGTGTCTCTCTAATATAGTATTGGTGAAAAAAACCAATGGAAAATGGCGCGTTTGAATCGACTTCAAAAATTTGAAGAAGTACGGCCCAAAAGATAGCTTTCCATTGCCCAGGATATACCAACTAGTTGATGCCACAGCTGGCCACCAATTGCTAAGCTTCATCGATGCTTATTCTGGTTATAACCAGATTCCAATGTACTTGAAAGATGAGAAAAAAACAGCCTTCATCATAGATAGAGGGTTGTACTATTATCGAATGATACCTTTTGGACTGAAAAATGCTGGAGCAACCTATCAACGGTTAGTGAACTCCATGTTCACTCCTCTCCTAGGAAAGACCATGGAAGTTTATATGGATGATATGCTTACCAAGAATACGGATGCCAGATCCCATGTAGACGACCTCCAAACAACTGTTGACATCCTTCGAAAACACAATATAAATTTTAATCTCGCCAAATGTGCTTTTGGGGTGTCCTTTGGAAAATTTTTAGGGTTTATTCTCACCCAAAGGGGAATAGAGGTCAATCTTGAGAAAATCCAAGCACTTCTACAGCTTAAGTCTCCCAAAACACCAAAAGATATGCAAGTTCTCACTGGACAAGTTACCGCCTTAAATCGCTTCGTTTCAAGGGCGACCGACAAATGTCACCCTTTCTTTAAGGCTTTAAGGAAGTGTAGGCAATTTGATTGGACAAGTGAGTGTGAGAATGCTTTCCTCCAGCTTAAGAGGTACTTTGCTTCTCCTCCTCTCCTCTTCAAACCAATTATGGGGGAACCACTCTTTCTCTATCTAGTAGTCTTCGCATATGCAGTTAGTGCAGCTCTTATCCGTGAGGATTAGGTAATCCAGAGGCCAGTCTATCTGTGAGTAAGGCTTTGACAGATGTTGAAGGTTAGTACCCTCCTATGGAGAAGCTTGCTCTCGCCCTAGTTGTTGCTGCACGAAAGCTTTGCCCATATTTTCAAGCACACACCATTGTGGTGCCAACTGATCATCCTTTACGACAGGTCCTCTATCGTCCAAAGCTTTCTAAAAGACTTATCAAGTGGTCCATTAAGTTAGGAGAGTTTGACATACATTATATTACAAGGCCATCTATCAAAGGACAAGCAGTCGCTGACTTCATTGTAGAGTTTTTAGGCAGTGGAGTTGACGAGGATGAAGATACTATGAAATCAAATGATCGACCAATGTCTATGAAAATAGATCCACAGAAGGCATGGGTCTTGTTCATAGATGGGTCATCTAATAAGATTAGTCGTGGAGCTAGCTTGATTTTGTCAACCCTAAATGGGGTAGAAGTTACTGTGGCCTTACGTTTTAATTTTAAAGCTACCAATAATATCGCAGAGTATGAAGCTCTCCTTGGAGGACTTAAGTTGGCAGTTGCCCTTGGAGTTGAAGAGATTGCCATCCATAGCGATTCCCAATCAGTGGTTAACCAAATCCACAGAGACTATCAAGGAAAAGGCTTTACCATGATGGCTTACTTTGATAGAGTTAACTTCTTTCTTCACAGTTTTAAAGGTTTTCACATCATAAGAGTCCCGTTGGAGAATTCAAAGGTTGATAGTTTAGCAAGAATTGCCTCTGGGGTGAAGCTTCTACCAACTATCTCTCATATGGTCATCCTAGAGTTTCCTAGGCTATCAAAGTATGAACTTTCACCAGAAAGAACAATGGTTATAAAGGGCAACCTGTGCTGGATAGACCCTATCATTAAATTCCTAAAGAGAGGGGAACTCCCAACTGATCGAAATGAGGCAATCAAGGTAAGGGGGAGAGCATCAAGGTACACCATGGTTAATAGAGTCCTCTACAAAAGGGGGTTCAACTTTCCTCTTTTGAAATATCTTCACCCAGAAAAAGCTAATTATGTCCTTAGAGAAATCCATGAAGGAATATGTGGTAACCATTCTAGTGGTCGATCTCTAGCTTATAAATGTATTAGGCAAGGATACTATTGGCTGACCATGAAAAAGGATGCTAAGGAATTTTTAGCTAAGTGAGACAAGTGCCAAAAATGTGCCAATATTCCGAGGAAAGCTTTTGAGAACATGACGCCGATGGTGGCCCCATGGCCATTCGCCCAATGGGGATTAGACCTTATTGGACCTCTTCCAATGGGTAGAGGATAAGTTAAATATGTTATTGTTGCTATTGATTATCTTACTAAATGGGTGGAAGCTGAATCGCATCAATTACTGAAAAGAAGACCACAGACTTTGTAAAGAGGTCAATTGTCTACATGTTTGGTATCCCTCACACCATCATTATAGACAATGGCAAGCAATTCGATAATTCAAACTTTAGAAACTTCTGTAAGGAGTTGGACATCTCTTTATGCTTTTCCTCTCCAGCTCACCCTCAAGCAAATGGTCAGGTGGAGGTTGTTAATAAAACTATCAAACACTTCCTTAAGACTAAATTAGATGCTAGGAAAGGTGCCTGGCCAGAGAAACTTCCACAAGTACTTTGGACATACTGAACCACTACCCACACAACAACAGGAGCAACCCATACTCTTTGGCATTTAGCTCAGAAGCGGTCGTTCTCGTTGAGATTAGTCTTCCATCACCTCGTATTGAAGGATATAGTGAAGAACTTAATCATGAAGCCCTTCAACTCAACTTGGATCTCCTTGAGGAAAAAGATCGCACCAGTATAAAAGTTTCTACTTACCAAGAGAGGGTTGACCAACATTTTAACTCTAAGGTTAAGTGTCAATCCTTCTAAGAGAGAGACCTTGTTTTGAGGCAAGTACTACAAAATACTCGAGATCCCACTGATAGAGCATTGGAGCCTAACTGGGAGGGTCCTTATCGAGTCAAAACAGTCATCCGACCAGGCACCTACAGACTGGTTATCATGGATGGGAGGTTGCTTCGTCATCCATAGAATGTTGAGCACTTAAAAAAGTATTATTCATAATCTCTTTATATACATAATAACTCCTTTAGGGACTTCTGCATGTGTAATAACTCCTATAGGGAGACCCACAAAAAGATTATCAATAAAGTATTTGATTCATCACATTATAATTTGTTCATCCTTAAAGCTCATTTATGATTAAGTTACAAGCATGCACAGAAGATGAAAGGAGCAAAAGAGCAAAACATAGGAAAAGTTTTAAGAGTTCTTATTATTTCAAAATTGGCAGAAGATCGCCACCTATATAGTCCAAGTAAAGTCAAATCATAACCTACATTATTAAACTAAAAACAAAAACAATGAAAGATAAAGTCAAGGCTCAGAAAACTGCCTTAATGTGATTATTCCATATAGATAAGCATCTACTTAGTTGAAAGAACTCTAACTACTTCTAAGAAGTGACCTCATCATCTCCCTCTTTATCTGAAGATGATAAAGTAGATTCTCCTTGCTTGACTTTCCAGGCTATTGTGTCCAATGTTAACTCCTCATCTTTTAGTATGAATCAGTGGAATTGTTCAGGATCTGAGCTCGCTATAGGGATAGACTCTGCCACCAAGTTTAACTCTTCAGCTATAGGAGACTGATCAATCTCTGAACCATTAACCCCATCAATATAAGAATGTTCCATTACTTATTGGTAAATACAACCCCTATGGAAGTGAGCAATCCCCTTCTCAGTCCTACTCTGCTAAGTAACAGTTCTCTCATGAAGTTCTCGACTGAGATCATTTACCCTTTTATATTGAATGGCTGCCTCTGTCTTGGCTTCAGACAAGTCTGCTTTCATTTTGCCCATACGTTCTTTCATCTTTGCCATCTTTCTCTCTATTTCAATTAAATTGTCAAGACAGACTTGATGTTTCCCTTTCCAATCAGAAACCTCAGAAGTGAGATGATTGACCTCCTTTAAAAGGTTGGTGTTAGTAGACTCTCCTTGAGCTAAGGGTCCTATCGCCTACAAAAAGAAAGACATAGAGAGGAAAACAGATGAGGCATGTCTTTTAAAAGGTTAAAAAAAATTTAGTAGAACCCAACCTGAAGTATGATGCCAATCCCGACAGCAATTGCATCAAAATATGTAAGTTTGACACTCTTATAAAAGACATTGGTGGGCATAAAACGTACAGCACTTTGAGATAATTCACGAAGGTAATCTCCACATGTCGAGCCACTTTGAAAACCTGCACTATCAAAGGTAAAACGCCTAGGTAGCTGAGAGGTTGGGGGCAACTTACTTCCAGTGGGCTTTGAGACTGTTACTTCGTCCATAGGCTAAATGGAGATAGACTTATCAGGCCTAGACTTCCGTATAGGAGTTTCCTTGCAATCACTGGCTTTCCTCTTTAAAGTTCCAAGAGTTGGAGGACTTCCACTCCGTTTCTTCTTGGAAGGACCAGGCTTGTCATTCGCAAAGGGTCTAAATGGCATCTTGGCTTCAAGTTGGCCAAACTGCTTCTTGTTAGGGTGTAAAGGAAATAGACCTGCACAAAGATAGAACTAGTAAGAAAGTAAAAATATGCTTATTTAAATGAGGTAAGATCAGAGAGCAATAATCAAGGTTACCTTCCGGGGGTATTGGAGGTGACAAGCCAAGGCAGATCAATGAGATTAGTAACGTTCTTTGAACTGATAAGTAGTTGAGTACCTCTTATAAGTCAATTTTTTCTTTTTGAGATAAAATCGGACGTTTGGTCCAAGGAGCTAAAAAAAAGTCAGTTGATCAGAATTTTCATAATGAAAATAAAGATGGTATCGTTATAATAGGATAGCATAAAAACTAAAACGCCTCCTAATCCTCAACTGCTCGCCCTTTGGACGGGCACCCTTTTGGTACTTCCAACCACCACCACACCAAAATTGTTCAAATTTTCATTCTTCACATAGTAGGGAATGCCAAAAAGGCGATAAGAATCATCCGTCTTCCCTTATTGGGATATGTAATAATAACCTGTCTTCTCTCTGTTCGGTGGGTGAATGGCAAAAATATACTTAAGTGGTTGGTGGTAGGATCAACCAGACCTGCGCTTCTGAATAAACTTTGAAAAGCTATCAGAAGTCTCCACCCGTTGGCTAACAATTAGGTAGGGGCAATGGCCATAGCATCGAGCACCTATTGAACGTAATTATCAAAGGGCACCCAGAGACTAGCTCTTAGTAATTCCAAGCTTAATCCAATGACACCTCGTGGTGGCTTACTCCATCGGTCACCTTTTCTTGGAAGAAATAGAGTGACTGAATCTGGGATAAGGAAATAGGCTCTATATATTTTTAATCGGTCACCTTGCAACTAATTATCAATATGGTAAGCCTCTTACCAGTGTTCAACTTCAGGATCACTATCTGAGGTAGCAGAAGATGACCAGTCACTCTCCCCCTCAACATCTACCATATTGTGATTGACGGAATTATGCCCTTACTCACGATCTTGCCGAAAAAATGTTTGATAAAACTCGTTAACCTCCCTATAGTTAGTTGCAGGATCCTTGTTCCTTGTCGACTAGCTTTGATGACTTAGTTCCCCTCATAGCACAGTAAAAGTCCTAATTCTAGCCATCTACACAATTAAAGAGGAGTCGTTAGTCATCAAACCAAGTCTACTAAAGAAGGGAGAAGATGAGAGAAAGGAAATGTCGAGGGACTACATTAAAAGTTTTTTGCAATAGCCTTTGACAAATTTTTTTTCCACCGCTGAAAAATATCAAGCTAGTCCTTGATAAAAAGACCAATGTTGTACTTTGGAAGTTTTAGAAGTTTCAGTTAAGCCCCTAAGAGTTTGCTCGAGCTCATAAGGTTTTAAATTCTACAGAAAGTACAGCTTGGAAATTATATAAAAAACTAGTGGATGCATGTGTTCACCACTCGCTCGCTCGCTCGCCCCTTACAAGCTTGCCTTTTGCCACTTGCCCCTTGCATGCTCACCCTTCTCTCCTCGTGTGCTCGTCACTCACCCCTAGGGTGCTCGTCACTCACCCCTAGGGTGCTCGCCCTTTGCCTCTTGCATGCTCTCCTTTCTCTCCTTGCACACTCGATGCTCACTACTGAACCCAATATTCTCACTGCTCATCCAACGGCCTCACGCAGCGTTCACGCTTTCACACTCCCCTAGCTGAAGAGACACACATTCTGGCAGCCCCTCCAATTGCTTCTCATGTTTCTAGTCTCCCTTATGCTCTTTCACACCCAGCGCCACTCTAACTTACTTGTAATTTAAAACAGCCACTATCTCCACCATGTCCAAAGCAATATGCATGTTCACAAGTCTGATAATATAAGGACTCTAGTAAGTTTCAACATGATAAAACATACTTACGATAGCTAGTCACACACTCAAGTGCACATAAGCACTATCCTGGTTTGTTCACAACCATGGACGGCTCTATACACTACCATTCCTTGCCTGTTAAACTTGTCTATTAATATTTTGCTACGCATCTACACTAGCATCAGCAAAGAGAACACCACTATCTAATTCCTCCTACATTAGTCTTCCATATAACACAACCTGTTCAATTAAATTCTAGTAGACTTATCTAGTCTCATTTTCAATATGTCTAACTGATTAAAGCCAATTTTGGTAAGCTTTCCTGGTTTGAATTTTCAGCATGATTCCATGTATTTTAATTGGCTTCGATATGCTTCTAGAGGCTTCCCATAGGCTTACTATCTCACATATTATACACCACATGCCACCTTAAATTCTACGTGCTCACAGTTTACATCTCTCACATGTTCTATATGTTGCAATTTTTATAAGTTAACTAGCTCACTAAGTTGTTTAGCCCAACACTAAGCCTCCTAGCAATATATCTATTTGTTTAATGGAACTTTTACTTGCTTATTACACCTAGTATTCATCATGACACAACATTTATATCTTCCTATGTTATATTATACTAATTTATGCTTCATGCAACATTAAATATCATATGCCACATGCTTGTATGATTAATATATTCCCATTATGTTAAAGTGTTTCAAGTCATTCATTACCAAGCCTACTTTTTGATAAGTTTTTATAAAGCAAAGCCTTCAAAATTCTTCATATTTGTTTGAAGAAATTTCCACTTACCATATGACATATTAAAAATCGTGCATTCCATCTTGTTCAAGATAGATTATTTTATTTGTTTGGATGATTCATATTTTTAAGCAAAGTTTTCTGTAAGTGTTATAAAAGTTTCAAGCTTTAACATTCTTCACGCAATATTTTCTGTACATGTCCTTCCATCTCATTCTAATAAGTCTACATATCTAAACCATCATTGTTTTTGTATTAGAAAAAAAAACACTTTCTTTTGTGCTAAATAGTATCCATCCAACCAAATTTTTGTAGATATTTATGGTATTTTTAGTATGTTAAAAGTTTCAAGTTAAGCACAGCCGTCATAATCATATCTTAATATGCTAAGTTACCTTTGTATTCTAGCGGCTACTTGTGAAAGAAGAAGCTTGACACCATGAATATATATGCTATGTGTTTAGCAATTATGTAGCTTCCTCTTTTAGCGATTTTTCGCACTATATTTATAATGTTTTCCTATTTGCTACATGTTCTTCCATGAATATCCTAAACACCTTGCAGACCCTAGTATCCCAATCATGCTTATGCCATGCAGCTGTATGGTTTTCCTATTAACACCGTGTTGCATGGACTTTTGCTCATATTTTAATCTTCCCAAAAGTGCATAGTCAATGCGATATGAAGTGCACGAATAAAAAAAAGTGTATATAAAGTACTAGTGGAGGCTTGAAAACTTTGCTTGCTTGGACCGCCTTCGCCACTTGCCTCCAAAGTGCTTCCTCTTACTTCTGAGCGAGCCCTACTCTCCAACACTCGTTATCTAGGACAGTGAAAAGTGGAGAGTTAAAAAATTTTTAAGAGGTAAACCTTTTCTTAAGATTTAGCATATCAATGCCTACTATATATAAGTTTTAAGTCATCTCATACTTGTTTGATCAAGCCCAATCAGCTCATTATCATATGTGGTGCCTACTTAGGGTTTAAGCCACATTAAGCATACATATATGATAAATTACATCTTTGGGCCTGTCTGCTACTACATTTAAATTCTGCTCCCTGAATAATTTAATCGCCCCTAGGTCGACTTGTTATTCGACTTGGGCCTGGGGCGACTACTATTATAGCCATAACATAATTAGGCCTTAATTAAATCTAATATAGTAAGCCCACTATTGAAGCCTATTATTTGGACCCGTTGTCTGGGTCTCACAATGACTCCTCCTGATGTCTATATAAACCCTCTAAATTTTTACTCAAGGTATACACATTTTTCTAAACTCTCTCTCTCTAAATTTCCTTTGCTTTTGAGACTTCTCTCTCTAGGAAATTCTCTTAGAAAATTTTGTTGTGCCAGAAACTGACTTGGGCGTCGGAGGGTTTTCGCCGGTACCACCACCGACACCCTTGACTGTTTTCTTTATTCTCAGGATCAGACCTGACGTACAACTCAAGCTTCAACCCGCTTTCCGGACATCTAGAAATCGTGCATCAACAAGTATTTTCCAAGATTATAGTGACTAATGTTAACACCGATGCCACACCTCAACAATTTGGGGAAAGCAAAGCCTTTCGGAAGACAAGTACCTTCAATGGATAAATGCACTATGACCAGGCGAAGGAAGAGAATTCAGCTAAGAGATTGTAGCTTTTTTGCTCTCGATAATACCCATGGGCTGTTCTTTTTCCCAATACATTGATTGATTATAAACGTATAATTCTTCAAGTTGGAAGCATTTTCGTATCACATTGGAAGGAACTCTTTTCAATTCAAGACAATTTACCAAATCAAGCAATTTTAATTCACGAAGTTCACCTAGCTCTCTTGGCAATTCCTTTGGAAGAATAATCATAACTCCATTTAAGACTAGCATAAACATCATCATCAATATCTACGACATCTGCAAGTTTAGATTTTTTTAGCTCTTTAGAAACAACATTCCACTCCTCAATATCTTTTTCTCTTAAAGCACTTCCAATAACAGCTATAACTAAAGGCAAACCCTTACATTCTTTGGCAATTCCAATCGCCATCTTCTTAAAGGTGGGGCAATCATCACCAGTGTTAGCATGTCTTCTAAAGAAAGTTAATCCTTATTCTTCATTCGGAACATGTAAAGGAATTTAAGATTGACACACCATATCGCGACATACTTGTAGTCAACGAGTTGTTAGAGAAATTTTGCAACCCGTGTGATCATCACCCAAGGGAATTCCTATAGTTCTCAAGTCAAGTTTGTTAGACGAGATGAAGGATTAAATCCGGCTCAGCTTCCAGCTTAAGCATGTTCACGTGTGCTATAGGAGTAGTTAGGATTCTGTTCTTTAAGCTTATAGGCTGTTAGTTTGTTACCGTGATTCAAGGAGAATTTCCTTGAATCTAGGAACAGCTTCTTTCACGTGCAGAGATTGTATAAATAGGACTCAATAGGTTCGTCAATAATAACACATTCTTATCTTTGACTTCTGTTATTTTACAAAGTTTTGCCCAAACACCATCTCAAATTATGAAGATTTTCTTCTCGTTCTTTAATCTGAAAAACAATCTTTTTGCTTTTCAATTCAAAATTCGGCAGGTCTGCCATCTGGGCTTGAATACTTTTTCCATCTGGCGATTGGGATACAACTATCATCACAACCTGATCGAACATCTTCTGTTCCTTGACTTCCTTTGCTACTACTTTTGCCAACCCCACCCATCCCGTACAATCCAACCATGTTGATCTTATCATCCTTTAACAACTCAATAATCTTATCCCAAGCATATTTTGAATATTGAAAAGGCATGACATCTTTAGGTGCAAAGAATTCTATACCTGGTAGAGCGACAGGATGAGACAAATTGTTAAGCTTTGCGCTATCCTGTAACTTCTGCAGAATAATGCTTTTCTTCTTTGTTGCTTTATTAGCCAGTCTATTTCGCCAACCCAAATTAGGACACCACCCACTTAGACATGTCTTTTTACTTGTTTTTCTTCTTCCAACTTTTGAACATCCCTGCTCACATTTATTTGCCACTTTTCTACATCTTTCTCAATTTTTTCAGTATTATTTCCAGCTCTTTCAACTTCTTGTTGCACGCGATCATGGACCAATCTCAAATTTTCATTTCCTTTCATCAAATCTTCAATATTACTTTTGTAATGAGGTCAGTAACCAACTTCACATATGCTGGTATCGACCAAGCATTTCGAATTTTTGATAAAAGAGATTTCAGGATTTCTTTTGCCATTTCCATCCTGTTTGTCAATAAAAGTTCTTTAGGATGCATGAGATAATAAAAAACTTAACAGCAAAGCCAATAAGGATTGTACAAGATTGATGGAATAGAATTTTGATTTTTATGATACAAAATTGATGAAATAGAATTGTAATTTTTTTAAGTACCTTGTAGGCACAGGGTTTCTGAATCATAGAGATCAAATTAAGAGCAAGCACATAGTGTAATCAGGAATATAGCTGGAAAAAGAAGAAAAAATAAATTAAGGTAAGAATTAGTACTGAATTCCATGTTGTTATAATAGAAATATTTTACATTTTTTTTTCATTTTAAACTACGAGCCAATTGAAATATAGTAGTCTCTTCAACTTAAAGTTCATAAATTATTTAGCATTATTTTTGAATAAATTCTGTAAAGAAATTGTGCAGTTTACAATTTTAAAAGCAGTTTATGCCTTTAAAAGCAGTTTACAATACATGAAGTTTTCTCATTATAATTTTCTCTCCTGAGAGACTATAGTATAATACATTTAAACTTTTATATTTATTTCATGTATTATATATTTACATGTGCGTGTGTGTGTGGTTTTTGTGGTGACACACTTTGAATTAATAACAAAAAAAAAAAGCCCAAACACCAGGTTTGTAATTCATTAAGATGAGAATGAGTTTGCAAAAGATATGAAGCTCTATTATTAGCTCAAATGTAAGCTTTTAATTTTCTTCTTTATTTTCACATTAAAATGTAACGCTGTTATTGAAAATATAAATTTAAGTAAGATATAAGTTCTATAGATTTTGAAGAATAAGTAAAAATAAATCTTCTAATATTTTTAAAAATTTTGAAAAAATCTTTGTTAAAATAAATAATTGAATTTACATAAAAAAAATTGTGTAACAAGATATACATAATTTTAATTTTCAAATTTAAATATGAAATTATTTTTAAAAGGTATTTTTAAACTTAAATATCATAAAATTTTTATTATCACGTTATATGTATTTCTCCATGAAGCCTATCAATTTTTAGAATTTTTAATTAGGCATTAATTAATTTTAAAAAAAAATTGAAGATCAGTAAGGTTGTCTAATTCTGAAAAAGGGTGTGTGTGTGTGTGTATATATATATATATATATATATATATATATATATATATATATGTATGTATGTATATATATGTATATATGTATGTATGTATGTATGTATGTATGTATGTATATGTATGTATGTATGTATGTATGTATATGTATGTATGCATGTATATAAAAGACATTTTATATTTTTGTGCATGTTGAAAATTAGTGTATAATAAGCTATAGAAATCTAGTTTCCTCCCAATCTATGGAGGAAACTTTAGTTACCAAAGTTTTAGTAATTAAACTAAAGTGTTGGGAACTAAGGTTTACTAAAGTTTTAGTAATTAAACTTTAGCCAATCTAGGGAGGAAATTAAAATTTTATAATTTAATGTATAATAAGTTTATGGAATTTTTACATTAGAAGATTCTGGAAAGAAACTAGATAAATAATTAATAACCCATTAATTACGAGAATACGCGAATGTTGTTAATTAAGAGTAGTTATAAACATTCTAAAATCTATCTCAAAATCATGCATCCTAAATGGCATAACATAAAATTAAAATTACTATATCACTTATTGTATCATCACACTATTCATTTAACAAGCCAGTATTATATACTCATCATTTGAAATATAAAATTTGTGATATAGTTCGGGATGAGTGTCGTTATTCTTTTGTTAATTCTTCTGTTGCCCTAAAAATTTTAATAAAGAGAATAGTAAAAAATAAATCCTTAAAAGCCTATGAACAATGGTTGCATAACCATTTATTTATAAGCAAACCTTGTTAAAATATTAAAGTTATTTTCAAAATAAGATAACAAGAAATCCTAATTCTAGTAGGATAATTACATTCCTAGTTAAATTAGTTAAAGTCCTATTATAAATAGGAAAACCCTAATTATAATACGATAAGTCTTTGTCAAATAGGAAAGGGAATTTTGTATGTTTCAATTAGGAAAGGCAATCCAAACTAAAAGACGCTTGTGACACCTATATATTGAGTGAATCCCACATTGTTTAGAAAGCAATAGGAGGGGACTTAGGAGCACTACATAAGGGAGTCCTATTCTTTAATTATGGTCATCCAAGAAGTTCTCAAGCTTAATTCTCTCATTGTGTTCTCCTAGCCATTAGATATAGTTTCTCATCAATTAGAGAGGGAAGGCTTTTAGATTCCTAGTGATTAAAGAGAGGTTATAAGAAGTATTTTGTGGTCTAATAAAATTCTTTCTTTGCTCCATGGACATTTCCCTCATCAAAGAGGATTTTACCGCGTAAGTCTTTGTACCCATTAGTTTAGTATTATTGTTTATTACTTATATTTCCATTTTACACTGCATTAAATTTATAACAGTAGTATTAGAGCTTGGTTTAGGATAGTGAGTAGTTATTTGTATAATTACATACATTTTTCTAAGAAAGCATTGTAAAAAAACGATGAGAGTCTAAGGAGACTAGATCTTAAGCGAGACTGTGTATATTAAATTGTACTGACACTCACTACTATTCTGGGTTATTGTTCACTATAAAAGTGAAACAAATGGCGGTGAAATTTGAAATAGAAAAGTTGAATGGGAGCAACTTTTGTTTGTGGAAGATAAAGATAGAGGCTATTTTGATGAAAGAAAATTGCTTAGGAATTATTGGATAAGACCATAAAGTACTACTGATAATAAGAAATGGGAGAACGTGGATGGCGATGCAATTGCAAATACAGATCTACTGTTGGCAGATAATGTATTGTCAAGTATTGTTGAAATCAAAAATAGCAAAGGAAAATTAGGATACTTTGACAAGTTTATAAGAAGCCAAGTCACTGCAACGAAATCTTCTTAAAAAGAAGGCTTTACACTCTTCGTGTAGTGGAATAAATTATGATGACTGAACATATCAACACCTTGTAGAATTTGATCTCTCAACTCTCTGCCATATAGCACAATATAGAGGAAAAAGGAGCGTGTTGGACTTCTACTTTGAAGCTACCTGATTCGCTTGATCACCTTATCAGAAACATGGCTAATAGTGCTAAAAAGTCGAAGCTAGTCTTTAATGTTACTATAGTTATTGCTCTTGAAGAAGAAAGTAGACGTAAAAATAAAGAAGATAGACCATCAACCTCTCAAAAAGCCAAAATGTTATTAGCTGTTAGAGGAAGATCAAGGGAACATGGTTCTAGTGGGAGTCACAAAAGGAACAAGTCAAAATCTAGAAGTAAGAAAGCTAAATTCTATCACTATGATAAGGTGGGCCATGCTAAAAAGGATTATTGGCAATTTAAAAAGAGTGAAGATGGCAAAATGAAAGGTAAAGTACTTGAGTCATCCAATACTCAAAGTTGTCTAACAAGTACTTCAAATAATGGTGAACTCTTACACAATAAAGCAACAACTATTACAGAAGTCGTAAAGAAGTTTGTTGATGTTTGGTTGATTCACTCAGTAGAAACATGGCACATGACTTCTCGAACAGAATGGTTCCATCAGTATAAACCTATCTCAGAAGAATCAATGTACATAGGTAATGATCATGCCTTAGAGATTGCTAGTATTGGCACCATCAAAATAAAGATATTTGTTTGAATGATTTGCACTATTCAAGAGGGAAGACATGTGAAAAGTTTGAAGAAAAATTTGCTATCCATAGGACAACTTGATGATCTTGGATGTGAATTCCATATGAAAAAACAGATTTATGGAAGTTGTTAAAGATGCGTTTGTGAGTATAAAGGCATAAAAGATTAATGTAGTTAATCTATTCATGCTCTATGGAGAAACATTTTAGGAGAGGGATGATTCTATTGCAAGTTCTGGAGAAGAATGATGATGATATGACATCGTAAACTAGGACATATGTTAGAGAAAGGTTTGAAAATTCTCTTTAATTAGAAGTTGCTTCCTAGGGTCAGATCAATAAGTTTACCATTTTATGAGCTTTTTGTCACTAGTAAGTGAAATAGGTTGATGTTTAGCAGATCTACTACTAGGAGCAAAAGCACTATAGGCTTGATTTATTTTGGTGTTTAAGAATCACTAGTTTCATCCTTAGGAGAAGCAAATTACTTTGTATTGTTTGTTTATGACTATTCCAAGAGATGTTGAGTGTACCCTATCAAGAAAAAATTAGATGTATTTGTAGTGTTTAAAGTCTTGAAGCGCATATAGAGCTCAAAGGTGGAAGGAAAATAAAATGTTTGAGCACAAATAATGGAAGGGAATTATGTAATAAGGAGTTTGACACATTTTGCAGTAAGAAGGTATACAAACATCACAATAAAATGACGTAGTAAAGTAGGTTAATATAACTCTTGTAGAAAGAATAAGAGCTATGTTGAGAACTGTAGTTCTACCTAAGACATTTTAGACAGAAGTAGCCAAAGCTGTCTGATATGTAGTAAATAGCTATAGGTCTTCATCAACAGTTATTGAGATGAAGACACTTATAGAGATATAGATCGATAAGCCAGTTAACTAATTTCACCATTCCCATTTTTGGATGTCTTATGTATGCGATGTACAAGGACCAAGAAGAATGAAAACTGACATCTAATGACAAAAGAAATGAAGGAGAACAAACACGGATCCAATTACATATATAAAGCTTAGGTGACTAAAAACTTTTATTGTTTGGCCATAATGTATTTATATATATGTATATTAATCGGATGATAAATAATTAAGAGTAAGAAACAAAGGATCGGAACTGATCATACCCGAATAGAGATGTTATCTTGCAAATTATGCACCTTTCTGCTCTTTACCTTTACAGCTTATCAAGCTCTTTGATCACCAATTAATAAGAATAAAGATTTGTTTGCAAAACATGCAATATCCAACTTTATGATTTATGAAATTTTTAAGATATAAAATAAATTAAATTATTCAAATAATTTGACGAAAATTACGTGAAATTTGGTTTCTACTGGTACCTTTTTGTTAAGCAAATACCATCAATTATCACTAACAATAGATTTATGAACCCAAATGTCACACAATTGCAGAGACAGTAAATCCTACAGAGGAACAATAATATTATTAATGGGCAAAAGAAACACTTGATTTGAATATTACAAGAGACATGTTTTTGACTTCAATATTGGAAGAAAATAATAAATAATAATACCCAAATGGATGCTAGACTAGAAATGAACATAAGCTTGCAAGGTTAGAACTTAGAAAAGTTTAATCACCAATGAGAACTTGCAATAATAATGTCCAACCTGAAATTGATCCCTAAATTAAAAGGATAAAAACAATTTATTCGAAGATGGGTAATGCAAGTTAGAATTTTTTTTTCCTTCCAAAATAAAAGTTTAAAAGCAAGCTAGGTGAGATAAGAAAAGAATTCTAATTACTCATACCGGAAGAAAAGTGTCAAAAGTATGGAGAATAAAGCAATGCCCTTTCTGCAAAGTAATTCCACTTCTTCACTTGACAAGAACCACCTATGTATTATCAACATATGGACTATGGAATCTATACAATTAAGCAGCCTAAGTGACGGGGAACTCGCAAGAAGAACAAACCAAAATCAAGAACAAATAATCTCTAACCAAACACTAATACTCACACACTATCAACCAATAATTTGTTTGAATAATTCTTAATATATCAAATAATCAATGTCTTTTTTATAAGTCTAACAAATAATAATGAAAACTATATTTATTTTAACCTAACCTTATTGGAATTTGAGTCAAAGTAGGAAAGTCAAAATCCCTATTTTAGTCAAAATCCCTAAACTAATAATTTGGGTTTGAATCAAATTAGGAAAAGTCAAGATCCCTAATTGAGCCAAAATCCCTAAATCATAAATTCCTAATTCAATTAAAATTTAAATAACTAAATTATTGAAAATATTAAATTATCCCTGATGTAAAAATAAACCATGCTGTATTAGTTCTCCCCTACTTAGAAAACTCGACTCTTGGCAAGTGCTCAAGGCGGATGTTACCAAAATACGATCACCAAGTCTTGTCTTGCACAAACATAAGAAAGTCATCGATTCCAAGTCTACACTTCACGATAGTCCAAAAGTATAAAAACTAATGATTAAAAACTAGGCAATGTTGTGTTGATGAACATCAATGTTGGTGAAGACATCAATTTTGGTGAAGAAGCAATCAACATCATAGGAGACTTCAAAATAGAGATAAGCATGCCTTGATTTGAGCATTTATCCAACACATTAGAGACTCCCAACAAATCAATTTCACTATTAGACTTGGAAATAATTTCTTGAAGTGGCTTAGCAGACTCGAGAACTTTTTCTTCATGAGATAGTTCAACTTCGATTGTCAGTTTAGAGTCTTCAATTTCAATCTTTGGTTTGGAGTCTTCTTTTTTAGATGAATAAATGATTTCAATTGGCTTCTCATCAACCATTGGTACAACTTCAACAGGATGCTCTTCAACCCTAAAATCTTTAACATGCATAGACTCAATTTCACCCATAAGCTCTACCTCACTAGAACTCTCTTTAATCTTAGCCTCAACATGAATCTCAACCTCATGATCAATCTTACCGGGAACATCATCACCCATAGCATCTTTCTCAACATCTTCTCTTGTATCTAGAACTTTTTCTTCAACAAGTTCACACTTGGTTGGTTGGACTTGCTCACAAAGTTGTGGGATATCAGTAGAGGGATTCTCACAACTATCATATGTTGGGTGATAATGTCTGTAAGATGCCGTCTCACTCTCATAGTCATCCAATATTCTAATGATTCGATCTTTCCAATCACAAGATTTATTAGTTAGAGATCAAGAATTCACCATTCTTTGATGCTCATAAGTTTGAGGCTTCCTTCTTATAGGCATATATCTAGGCTTAAGATGTGAAGGTATAAAAGTATCAATTACTAAATGTTTCATCTCATCCCATGTTGGATGTTCTCCCGTGCTTCCTGGATATTTGTGCTTAACCATCCACCATTCGAAAGCAAAATCTCCAAGTTGGGTTGCACCACAATCAACCATCATATCCTCTGGAAGAGCTACATTATAAAAATATCGCTCCAAGCTATCAAACCAATGAAGAATCTTTTTAACATAATGAATGTTAAGACAACGGAAGTCAAGAAGAATCATTTTCACATAAGGACGATGATGAATCCTATAAAAATCTAAGCATTTATTGAAGGCAATCTCATGCTTCTTACGTTTATAGCTGCTTTGATAACCCCAATAAGCTATTTGGATTAAACTATAAAAATCAGAAGGTATGGAGGGCTGCATAGAAACAAATTAAACTATAAATTCTGAGACATTAGAGGACTCCACTATAACTCTTCAAAGGTTTAGGGGCTACCTAATTTTATCCTAGCAAGCCTAAAATATGATTTTTGTTTTTTGGATTTTGAAGACTTTTCGATAGGAATGGGCAGTCGGCCAAGAAGGGAAAGTTAACGGGGAGGGGCCGATCTATGGCTCGATGGTGGAGTTGAGATCACTCGTCAATCAATGATAGTAAACAGTGATGGTGACGAACTGTTTTTGGACGTTTTGAAGGGTTTCTAGCGGGATTTCAGGACTAGTGATGAAGGAAAGAATGATGAGGGTAGCCCGATCTACGATTTGGTGTATTCAATGATAGATGATGCGTCGGTTGCCGATTATGAACAATAACTGAGGTTTTCTGGATTTAGGACTTATGGAATTTGGGATGGTTTTGTGAAAATGAAGTCAAGCTTTGATACCAATTTGACGAGGAACGTGCAACAAGAACAAACAAACTCCAGCCAAACACTCATACTCATACACTATCAACCAACAATGTATCTGAATAATTCTTAATATATCAAATAATCGATGTCTTTTTTTATAAGTCTAACAAAATAATAATGAAAACCTATATTTATACTAACCCAACTAACACATCCGAAAAAGGATTGTCACCCAAGTATAGGAGTATCAAAGTAATAAACCCGGTGAGTCCGGGGTCGATCCACGAGGAAGGAGATTTTAGCGCTACAAACTATAAGCAAGGAAATATGATGTGGATGATTCCAAGGGATGGCAAGATAATATCAACAAGTATGAGTAAAGAACAAGTTCTTAAATAATAAATGAAAATAACACAAGAGAAATTAATACAATAATAATGAAAGCTAAGGTTAGGGGATCCGCCCTTGATATTTCGAATAAGGATAAACAACCCATTTTAGTTATATGAATTATATTCGCTTCGTTACCAATATTTATACCACTACTTGTAAATGGGTTCAAGCATCCAATGTGCCAATCACCATATGTCTACAATAAATCAAGGTTTCTAACTAGATTCATGTTGGTAAGGAAGAACCATATGACATCTAGAAAGGATCCAAGCATTTGATGTGCCAAGGATTGTCGACAATTGATCAAGACCTCCACTTTACGAGTGGTGTCAAGATTGATTAAGAAAATAAATATAAATCATATAAAATAAACAACATAAGATTATGATTATTAAGCACATATCAAAGGGTTAGAAAATCCTTACTCTCATATCAAGGGTTTCATCCTTTCTCCTTAGCAAGAGAGAAATTAGAAAGACATTATAAGAGAAAGAAAATAAATTATAAGAAAAAGGAAATTCATTAATAACATAAAAATACAAGAGAGAAAAACACAATAACAAGGGATCCCAGCACAGGCCAAGATGCTCTAATGGGTCACAAGGCACCTCTATTTATAGATATATTTAGGGGTAAACTCGTCAAATTACAAGGGCATAATTGTCAAATATTAGTTGTAAATATCTTTGACAATTGGGATCATTAGGCACCGACTTTGACCATCACTTTTGACATCGAAATGTTGTGAATTTTAATCACATGTCTTCATGAAAGTTGTAGATATTTCTCTCAGATTTCTATAACATATTTATTTGCACAATTTGGATACGTATTTTGAGAGATACGGTCCAAATATTGAGGCCTAGTCAGACTGGGCCGAGACTGTAGATGGGTTCACTTCAAGCCCAATTTTGGTCCACTAAGAGCCCGAATTTGATGATGCTTGTGAATTCAATCTTGTAGACAATTAAATCAGCTTTCCAAAACATTAAGAATTGCACCATTCTGATCTATAAATAGAGAGTTATGCCCATTTTACCAAACCTGTAACAAAACCAAAATTAAGAGGAAGTTAATTCCAAACATGCAAAGACTACAAATATGTTTAAGTTGAGGAATTTAATGACACTATTAATGCAATATGATGAACTAAGCTCTTATTAAATATACATATTTAAGTGTTCATCACACCCCCAAACTAGCTTATTGCTAGTCCCTAGCAATTAAAGCGTTATTATTTAGAAGTGATTTATAGAATTTTACATCCAAGGTGGTCATTATTGCACTCTCCTTGATTTTATCCACATAAACAAACTCTCAACCTTTTTTTTTTAAATGACTCATGTACCATTCAGTCAAGATATCAACAAACCTTCTTTTTGTGCTCAGTTGATACATGACTATGGGGCTCATTAGAAAGAAGCCATATCGGTTCTAATATTTGTTAAGGCTAACAACCTTAGGTAAGGAGCATTTATTCATGATATATATATATATATATATATATATATATTCTTCTTTTTTTCTTTCTTTCTCTTTTTTTTTTTTTTTTAAGGAATGCGTCTTTAACCCATGTAGCGAGCCTTAGGCTAATGACTCCCAGACCAGTTGGCCTTAGGGCATTAGGTGTTAAGACACCCCTTCGAGCTTAACGACTCGGGTTGTCGATGCTTTATTTTTGCTTAGAAACTTGTGGATAGTGCATTGTTCAATCTCATTAAGCTTTTTTCTTTAATCCATGTAGCGAGCTTTGGGCCAATAGCTCCCAAACCAGTTGGTCTTAGGGTATTAGGTGTTGAGGAACCCCTCGGGCTTAATTGCTCGAATTAAGGAGGCTACGAGATCAAACTTATCCACAATTATTCTCTTTTTTAACTTTTTTTTTTACACTTTCCCCTTCGTTTTGTTGTTATCCTAAACAAAATAAAAGAATTCAAATATTGCAACGTTTCATTTCGCCACCCACAATCATGCATCAAGGTATGTGTGTGTGAAGAAAGGTTCATGAATACTTGCTTAACGAGTACATAAGCACACAGTTTATTAAATAATAATGTTGTGAGAGTTCATAGATATGAATAATTCAAAGTGAAATGAATAAGACCTCCTTGTTATAAAATTCAAAAATCAAGACTAAATAATATCAAGCTAGCTAAAATGAGTTCACAAAAATAAAATGACAAATTGGTTAGAATGGGTTTCAAGAGTTCAAACTGGCCCTCCCTACTCTACCATTCCTAACCTAGAATGCGTCTCAAGAGGATTTGAACTCCTTACACCGCACTCTAAATCTAATTACTATCTCGCTTTTTTTTTTTTTTGCAAGCAAAAGAAAATTAAAGACATACTTATGTTTACTATCCTTCCCCCCCAACCAAATGAAACATTGTCCTCAATGTTTAAATGTAGAGAGATAAAGTATAGGAGACATTACCTGAAGCTTTTTTATTCAAGGGAGACGACCTGAAAGACTCATAGAATAAAATGCTACAAATAAAATAAAAGACAAGAAATTTAAAAATTGATGGCACACATGCATATGTATAGGTAGTTGTGACTGTGGCTCACATCTTCCTCTGGTTTTACGTCCAGAAACAGCTTAACCACCTTCTATGAGTTGGGGATATGCTTCCCATCCAGTTTTCTTATAAACTGGCAAACAGGGTCGTTTTGAGTCAGATTCCCAAGACTATGAATAAAATGAGAGAAAAGAAAAGAAAATGAATGCAAGGTGAGCAACAGTTTTTAGGGAACTGAAAAACCAACTTTAAAAGCTATGGAGTACAGACGCCACCACCATATCCGCCACTTGACCAAAAAATAAAAGACAAACACACACTAAAATAAAAACACATAAAATAAAATAAAAACAAACTAGAAATGATAACAAAAATCAAGAATAAAAATAAAAATGAAAAATGAAAATATGGCACAAACAAATAAAATTTGATTAAAAGGGCAAAATAGAAATATCTTCGAAAGTAATTTACCACGATCAAAAATATGCCATTGAGGTGGTACCTTTCTTTTTCCTTTATTTGTAAGAATGGAAAAGTTTACCACTAATTGAGTTTGTCTGTCCTTGAGGCATGCATTCTTGAGTGTGGATGTTTCTTCTTGCCTTTTTTCAAAGCATGGCTCCCAACTCTTAATCTCCTTCACCTGTACAAAATCAAGCAATGAAAATTCTTTAGAAGCAATGGGCACTAGTTGCATACTTGGTTCAAATGAATTGGTTAACCCAATTTCTGAAGGACTTGAAAAATTGTCATTTTGGATATAGTCTTCCACATTAGTTTTAGTCCTATTAGCTTCCTCATTTTCATCATGCCTGAAAAATTCATTAATGTTAAAATTTTGGTTAAGTTTCTTTGTATGATGACATGAGGGCATAAATGAGGATTCAATCTCTTCCTTGTTAGGTGTAGGTTTATTAACCTCTTCCTTACCCTTTAAGATTGATTCATCATCTTTCTCATAGGGGTTAAAAGTATCTTCTTTATCAACCTTACCTTCGTGAAGAGTACTTACCGAATCTTCATCTAGATGTTGGCCACTTGGATTACTCACATGTGGATTGATGGAGTTTGGCTCTAGTTGAGATGGAAACTCACCTTTTTCATGAGTATTGAGTGCAAATTCAAGTATTTCAAGAGCATCGTTCAAGTTTGCCATAGTTTGAGCAACTTAACTATTAAAAGTCTCTTGCTTTGCAATGAATGAATCCAATGTTTCTTCAAGATCCTCATAAGATGCATGATCATGAAATTTTTGAAAATTTTGATATGATTGAAGGGAAGGTTGGTAAGATTGTGCATGATTATCATTCCTCCAATCAAAATTCAAGTGATTTTTCCATCCAAATTTTTGTGAGTAAGGATTAGGGATTTGACCTTTGGAAAGTGTTTAAACAATTGGTTTGGTCATGGAGACTTTTTCTAAAGGTAGGCACCTTTGGGCAATCATCTGTTTCATGATCACTAGAATTACAAGTGTGACAGACAATTTCTTGCATAGACCACATTTCTAAATCCTCGACTTCTCTAGTTAGGGATGTAAATTTAGCATGAAGATCATGATTCTCCCTAAAGTTATAAATGCCTCTACTAGATGTTCTTGGTACCTTGTAGGTGCCAACATTATTCCAATTTTGGGCATGTTTTGCTAGTAAGTCTAGGTAATCCATGGCTTCATCAGGGTCTTTATTTTCAAATTGTCCATTACACATTAATTCCACCATTTGCCTAGCTTGATGTGTAAGACCTTCATAGAAAATTAAAACTAGTTCCCATGTTTCCAAACCATGATGAGGACAAGTATTAAGCAATGCTTTATACCTATCCCAACATTGGTAAAAGGTCTCTCCTTGTTTTTGAGTGAAATTGATGATTTGATTTTTGAGAGAATTTGTTCTATAGGGAGGAAAGAATTCTTTAAGAAATTGTTGTTGCATTTCATCCCATGAGCTAATGGATCTTGACCTAAGATTTTGTAGCCATGTCTTAGCTTTATCTTTTAGAGAAAAAGGAAAAAGCTTTAATCTTAAGATGTTTATGCTACACTTTAGGTCACTATAAGTGTTACAAAACTCTTCAAATTCTCTCAAGTGTAAAAATGGGTTTTCAACATCTAGGCCATGAAAGTGGGGTAAGAATTGAATGAAATCCGATTCATGGTCTAAGTATAATGCATCATGAGGGAAGACTATGCATGATTGTGCACAAGTTCTCCTAAGATTTATGGAGTCCATTAATGTTCTTGGTTGGACATGAGCACGATTTTTTTTTTTAGACAAGATGAGTGGCTACTAATAATTCTACCAATTAATGCAAAGAGAAAGAAATGATGAACACATGCAAGAAAAAATAAAAAATAGAAATGGGGAGAGAAGAGATGAACGTATGCAAGAAAAATAAAAAATAGAAATGGGAAGAGAAAATACTTACAATTTTGTACGCCAAATTTTACCTTCCCCGGCAACGGCGCCAAAAACTTGACACATCCGAAAAAGGATTGTCTCCCAAGTATAGGAATGTCGAAGTAATAAACCCGGTAAGACCGGGGTCGATCCACGAGGAAGGAGATTTTAGCGCTACAAACTATAAGCAAGCAAATATGATGCGGATGATTCCAATGGATGGCAAGATAATATCAACAAGTATGAGTAAAGAACAAGTTCTTAAATAATAAATGAGAATAACACAAGAGAAATCAACACAATAATAATGAAAGCTAAGGTTAGGAGATGCGCCCTTGATATCTCAAATAAGGATAAACAACCCGTTTTAGTTATATGAATTATATTTGCTTCGTTATCAATATTTATACCACTTCTTGTAAATAGGTTCAAGCATCCAATGTGCCAATCTCCATATGTCTACAAAAAATCAAGGTTCCTAACTAGATTCGTGTCGGTAAGAAAGAACCATACGAAATCTAGAAAGGATCCAAGCATTTGATGTGCCAAGGATTGTCTACAATGGATCAAGACCTCCACCTTACGAGTGGTGTCAAGATTGATTAAGAAATTAAATATAAATCATATTAAATAAACATTATAAGATTAAGATTATTAAGCACATATTAAGGGTTAGAGAATCCTTATTCTCATATCAAGGGTTTTACCCTTTCACCTTAGCAAGAGAGAAATTAGAAAGACATTATAAGAGAAAGAAAACAAATTATAAGAAAAAGGAAATTCATTAATAACATAAAAATACAAGAGAGAAAAACACAATAACAAGGGATCCCAGCACAGGCCAAGATGCTCTAATGGGTCACAAGGCACCTCTATTTATAGATACATCCAGGGGTAAACTTTTCAAATTACAAGGGCATAATTGTCAAATATTAGTTGTAAATATCTTTGACAATTGGGATCATTAGGCACCAACTTTGACCATCAACTTTGACATTGAAATGTTGAGAATTTTAATCACATGTCTTCATGAACGTTGTAGATGTTTCTCTCAGCTTTCTAGAACATATTGATTTGAACAATTTGGATACGTATTTTGAGAGATACGATCCAAATACTGAGGCCTGATCAGATTGGGCTGAGACTGTAGATGGGCTCACTTCAAGCCCAATTTGGGTCTACTAAGAGCCTGAATTTGATGATGCTTATGAAATGCAATCTTGTAGACAATCGAATCAGCTTTCCAAAACATTAAGAATTGTACCATTCTAATCTATAAATAGAGAGTTATGCCCATTTTATCAAACCTATAACAAAGCCAAAATTAAAAGGAAGTTAATTCCAAAGATGCAAAGATAGTGAAGCTCAAAGCAAGATAAGAAAAATGATCAACAAGAAATCCAAAGCAATGAAAGCCACAAATTGGGATGATAGTGAAGCTAGCTCCACCGAAGAAGAAGATTGCGAAGTGGCAAACATGTGCTTTATGACTTTAAGTGAAGATGAGGTAAGTATTCGAAACTATGATCCTAAACTTTCATGTGATGAATTACTTGAAGCATTCCAAAATTTACATGTGCAAGTTGATAAGCAAAATTCAAAAATCAATGCTTTAAAAAAGAAGTCAAAAATCATGTTATCTCAATTAGAAGAGTTGGTGGAAATAAATGAAGCTTTAGAAAATGAAAATTAAATTTTAAAGCAAAAAGATTTTGAAAGTTTGGAAAATCAAATACATTTATTAAAAACTGAAAATGAGATTTAAAAAAAAAAGGATTTTGATAAATTAGAGAAAGAAAATGTTATTTTGAGAAAGGAAAATAATGACTTAAGAAATATTGTTGATAGTTTTACAAAAAGCACAAAAATTTGAATTCTATGTTACAAAACCAAAGGTGTGTTTTTGATAAAAGAGGGTTAGGATATAAAAGTCATAAAAATCAAAAGTATTTTAAAAACTATTTTGTTCATGCATCTTCTATGAATAATCCTAATCATTCATGTACTTATTGTGGAAATAAAAGACACAAAGTGTATTCTTGCTATATTAGGAAAAATCCTAATTTGAAACAAATATGGGTTCTAAAAAGTACCCTAACTAACCCCCAAGGACCCAAGAACATTTGGGTACCAAAAAGTCTCTCTTTAAATGTTGATTGTAGAAACAAAAGAGTGTCAAACACAAGTGGTACTTAGATAGTGGATGCTCAAGGCATATGACTGGAGATGCCTCCAAGTTCTTAAGATTAATCATGAAGAAAGGAGGATATGTGACCTTCGGTGATAATGCCAAAGGAAGGGTAATCGAACATGGTGATATTGAATTTAGATGATGATATTGTTGAGGTAGAAAGGCAAATCAAGGAATCAAGGCTTAATGAAAAGAGCCAATATGAATTACAACTTCAACAAGAAAAGCTTGAGGAAGTAAATAATTCTTCCCAAGAATTACCAAAGGAATGGAGGTATGCAAAAGCTCACCCTAAAGATCTCATTATTGGTGAACCATCAAAAGGTATAAAAACTAGATCTTCGTTTAAAAAATTTTGTAATCATTTCGCTTTTGTCTCTAAATTTGAACCAAAATCTTTTAAAGAAGCCGAAAATGACGAAAGTTGGATTTTGGCTATGCAAGAAGAATTGAAAAAATTTGAGAGAAATCAAATTTGGGAATTAGTCCCTAGACCGAAATATGACTAAACCCCTTAGTCAAGATAGATTTTGCATAATTAGAAAAGAATTAGGCATGTTGGATATGTCTTAATTTTGCTTTAATATGATAATCTTTGAATGGTAGCATATGTTAAGGGGGAGAATATATTTAGGGGGAGTAGTTAATTTGATTACATTTTTTGATGATAACAAAAAGGGGAGAAATAGTTGGATTGCTTATATTCATAACAAGTGCCATTTTTTTGTTTATTCTTGATTTTATTTTTATTCTTTATTTTAAATATTATTTGAAAGCAATCAATGGTTTGTCATCATCAAAAAGGGGGAGATTGTTAGCCCTAAGGCTACATGATAATTTTGATGATAACAATACACATGGATTAATTGAGATTTACTAACATGTTTATTTATGTGCAAGAGTAAGATCATTGAAATAATTGTAAAATCAAGAAGAGGCTTATTAAAATGAAGTGTTGAAGCTAAGGAGAAGACTGCATGTTAAAGGCACCAAAGTTTAAGAACAAGGTTTGATTCAAGGAATGTGACATATGAGTAATGTTTAATTAATTGGTCATATATATCTCTATAGATGTCCAAATGATGTGATTCTTAAGTCTTTGGAAAGCTTACTCAATTTATAACATTTCATATGTTTTAAAGAAATTCAAATTTCAAGTGTCAGGTTGTCCAAATCATCATGCAAGTTGAAAGACAAATGAAAGTAGCTGACATGAGCACCTAATACTCTTTTAGACATATCTTGAGCTAGAAAAATCAAAATGACTTGATTATTATGGCATTGGAAAGAGGACTTAATGAAGCACATTTTATATTTTTTGAATAAATTCAAATTTCAAACAAAAGGCCGACATAATTGACATGCAATTCGGTGGACTGACACAGAGAAGAAAAATCAACTCATTTGAGCACCGAATGATGTTTTATCCATATCTTGAGTTAGAGATATTCAAATGACTTGATTTTTATGGAATTGGAAATATGATTCAATGGAGAAGATTTCATATTCTTTGAATAAATTCAAATTTCAAACAGAAGGCCGACATAATACACATGCAAGTCGGTGGACTGACACATGAAAGAAAAATCAAGTCATATGAGCACCGAATGGTTTTTTAGCCATATCATAAGCTAAAGATATCCAAATGACTTGGTTCTTGATGCGTTGGAAAGCTTATTCAATTTTGCAGATCTTTTGTGTTTTGTAGATTTTCAAATTTTAAACGGAACTTTGACAAAAATGGTAGACAAGATTACAGTTTTTATGATGGGCAGAAAATTTGTAGTCGGTGTCTTCATTTGATTAAGTTCATCCCATTTGCCTATAAAAGGAGCCCTTCTCCCATGCATTCAACAAGCATTTTATCAAGAAAAAAAAACAAGAGAAATATCAAGTCTAGAGAGCTTTTATATTCTTTATCTACTCTTTGAAGGGAGTTGTACTTTTGTTGTAAAAATTTTCTTTGTTCTTATATTGTGGTGAGAGTGAGATCTTCTTGTAAAGGATAAAAGTTATCCTTGAGAGAACTCTTTCCTTGGTGAGGTTGTTCATCAAGAAGAACTATTGGTGTGGTGTTATCAAGGGTTGAAGAAAGTTGCCTTGGTGAGGTTGTTCATCAAGAAGAACTCTTGGTGTGGTGGTATCAAGAGTTGAAAGAAGTTGCCTTGGTGAGGTTGTTCATCAAGAAGAACTCTTGGTGTGGTGTTATCAAGGGTTGAAGGAAAAAGTCTTGGTGAGATTGTTCATCAAGCAAGTTGTAAAGATTTCTACAACTTAGTGGAAAGCCTAGCTTGTGGAGCTAGGAGCCCGTGGACGTAGCTAAGGTTTTTCGAACCACGTACATCGAGTTTGCACTCTCTCTATCCCTATCTCTTTATATTTACTTGCACTTGTGATTGTTCTTTATTGTCATTCTCTTGATTACATTCTATTTTCATCTTCTTCACCTTTGTTCTCAAAGAAAGATTTAAATAATTTTGATCTTTCAAGAAAAGTTTTCTAAATCCGTGTTTATAAAAAAAAAAACCAATTCACCCCCCTCATGGGTTGCCATACCTGGGTCAACAAATTAAACTTTAAATAACTAAATTATTGAAAATATTAAATTATCCCTAATGTAAAAATAAATCATGCTACATCACGAAGGCTATCCTCAAACCTTGTAAAGTTAGCCCCTTCAACCTCTCTAGTACAGCACCTGACAGTGCCATCCACAGAAGCTCTAGCTCTATTATTTCCATATGCATAAAACCAATAGCGACTAATGGGACTTGTATGCCCAAGAAATGTCTCCTAAAGAACATAATAGAAATAGTTACACCTAAAGCAATGACACCAACAGCGACTGACTGGACTTGCTTTGGTTTACCATTAAAAAGAGAATCAATAGTCAAATCTTTTCTTACTCCCTATGACTAAACACTACACACACACACACACACGACTACAAAACTTTCATCAGGGATATTATATAAATTGACCATAAATCAATCATTTTGGTGGTGGCTGTTAGCCCTAAGGCTACATGATAATTTTGATGATAACAATACACATTGATTAATTGTGATTTACTAACATGTTTATTTATGTGCAAGAGTAATATCATTGAAATAATTGTCAAATCAAGAAAAGGCGTATTAAAATGAAGTGTTGAAGCTAAGGAGAAGACTACATGTTAAAGGCACCAAAGTTTAAGAACAAGGTTTGACTCAAGGAATGTGACACATGAGCAATGTTTAATCAATTGGTCATATATTTCTCTACAAATGCCCAAATTACATGATTCTTGAGCCTTTGGAAAGCTTACTCAATTTATAACATTTCATATGTTTTAAAGAAATTCAAATTTCAAGTGTAAGGTTGTCCAAATCATCATGCAAGTTGAAAGACAAATGGAAGCAGCTGACATGAGCACCGAATACTCTTTTGGACATATCTTGAGCTAGAAAAATCAAAATGACTTGATTCTTGTGGCATTAGAAAGATGACTTAATGGGGCACATTTCATATTTTTTGAAGAAATTCAAATTTCAAATGGAAGGCGACATAATTGACATGCAATTCGGTGGACTGACACAGAGAAGAAAAATCAACTCACATGAGCACCGAATGGTGATTTTGCCATATCTTAAGATAGAGATATCCAAATCTTTGATTCTTAATGTTTTGGAAAGATTATTCAAATATGAAGATCTTTTATGTTTTGAAGAAATTCAAATTTCAAACGGAAAGCTGACAGAATTATCATTCAATTTGGTGGACTGACACAAGAAAGAAAAATCAAGTCACATGAGCACTGAATGGGTTTTGGCCATATCTTGAGCTACAGATATCCAAATGACTTGATTCTTAATGCGTTGGAAAGCTTATTCAAATGTGCAGCTCATATGTTTTGCAGATTTTTAAATTTCAAACAGAACATTGACAAAAATGGTAGACAAGATTACGGTTTTTATGGTGGGCAGAAAATTTGGAGATGGTGTCTTCACTTGATTAAGTTCATCTCATTTGCCTATAAAAGGAGCCATTCTCCCATGCATTCAACAAGTGCAAGAGAAGTATTTTATCAAGCAAAAAAAGGCCAAGAGAAATATCAAGTTTATAGAGCTTTTATATTCTTTATCTACTCTTTGAAGAGAGTTGTACTTTTGTTGTAAAAACTTTTCTTTGTTCTTATATTGTGTGAGAGTGAGATCTTCTTGTAAAGGATAAAAGATATCCTTGAGAGAAATCTTTCCTTGGTGAGGTTGTTCATCAAGAAGAACTCTTGGTGTGGTGTTATCAAGAGTTGAAGGAAAAAAGTCTTGGTGAAGTTGTTCATCAAGCAAATTGTAAAGTATTCTACAACTTAGTGGAAAGCCTAGCTTGTGGAGGAGCTAGGAGCCCGTGGACGTAGGCAAGGTTTGTCGAACCACGTAAATTGAGTTTGCACTTTCTCTATCCCTATACTCTTTACATTTACTTGCACTTGAGATTATTTATTATTGCTATTCTCTTGATTGCATCTTAGATAACTTCTATTTTCATCTTCTTCATTTCTATTCTCAAAAGAAAAAGTGAAATAATTTTTATCTTTCAAGAAAAGTTTTATAAATTCGTTTTGATAAATAAAACCCAATTCACCCCCCCTCTGGGGTTGTCATTACAGGGTCAACAAGTGGTATCAGAGCCAGGTTGCTCATTTTTTTTAAATCTTAACCGATTTTGAGCTATGGCAACTTTTAATTCAACTTCATATGTTGAGGGGTTTTCTATTTCTAGACCTCCATTTTTTAATGGAAGTGATTACTCTTATTGGAAAACTAGAATGAGTATTTTCTTGAAATCTTTTGATTATGATTTATGGTCTATTGTTTTGGAAGGACCTTTTGTTCCTACCAAAATTGAAAATGGAGAAAGCATGCTTAAAGAACCTAAAGAGTTTAGTGAATATGATAAAAAGAAATTGAGTTTGAATGCTAAAGCTATGAATGTGTTGTATTGTGCTCTAGATAAAAATGAGTTTAATAGAATATCTACTTGTTCTACGGCACAAGAAATATGGCACACACTTGAAGTAACTCATGAAGAAACTAGTCAAGTTAAAGAATCCAAAATTAGTATGCTAGTTCATAGTTATGAGCTTTTTAAGATGAAATTGGATGAATCAATTTCTGAAATGTTACTAGATTTACGGATATTATTAATAGTTTGAAATCTCTTGGTAAATCTTATTCTAATGTTGAAATGGTGAGAAAGATTCTAAGGTGTCTACCAAAATCTTGGGAGCCAAAGGTGACGGCAATTCAAGAAGCAAAGGACCTCACCAAACTACCATTAGAAGAACTTATGGGTTCTCCCATGACTCATGAAATCACCTTGAAGGAGAACGAAGAAGATTTCAAGAAAAAGAAAAATATCGCCTTCAAATCTTCAACAAAAGAAGATGATGAGTCCAACGATGAAGAAGATGATGAAGATCTTGCATTCATCACAAGAAAGCTAAAAAGGATGATTAGAAGAAACCAAGGATTCAAGAAGAACTCTAGAAGGGAGTACAAAGGGCAAAGCTCAAAGCAAGATAAGAAAAATGATCAAGTCATTTGCTATGAGTGCAAGAAACCGGGACATGTAAAGATGGATTGTCCTTACTTCAAAAGTCAAACAAGAAATCCAAAGCAATGAAAGCCACAAATTGGGATGATAGTGAAGCTAGCTCTACCGAAGAAGAAGATTGCGAAGTGGCAAACATGTGCTTCATGGCTTTAAGTGACGATGAGGTAAGTATTCTAAACTATGATCCTAAACTTTCATATGATGAATTACTTGAAGCATTCCAAAATTTACATGTGCAAGTTGATAAGCAAAATTCAAAAATCAATGCTTTCAAAAAGAAGTCAAAATCATGTTATCTCAATTAGAAGAGTTGGTGGAAATAAATGAAGCTTTAGAAAATGAAAATGAAATTTTAAAGCAAAAAGATTTTGAAAGTTTGGAAAGTCAAATGCATTTTTTAAAAACTGAAAATGAGATTTTAAAACAAAAGGATTTTGATAAATTGGAGAAAGAAAATGTTATTTTGAAAAAGGAAAATAATGACTTAAGAAATATTGTTGATAGTTTTACAAAAAGCACAAAAAATTTGAATTCTATGTTACAAAAACAAAGGTGTGTCTTTGATAAAAGAGGCTTAGGATATAAAACTCATAAAAATCAAAAGTATTTTAAAAATTATTTTGCTCATGCATCTTTTAGGAATAATCTTAATCATTCATGTACTTATTGTGGAAGAAAAGGACACAATATGCATTCTTGCTCCATTAAAAGAAATCCTAATTTGAAACAAATATGGGTTCCAAAAAGTATCATAACTAACCCTCAAGGACCCAAGAACTTTTGGGTACCAAAAAGTTACTCCTTGAATGTTGATTGTAGAGACAAAGTGGCAAACACAAGTGGTACTTAGATAGTGGATGCTCAAGGCATATGACTGGAGATGCCTCCAAGTTCTCAAGATTAATCATGAAGAAAGGAGTATATGTGACCTTCGGTGATAATGCCAAAGGAAGGGTAATCGGACATGGTGATATTGGTAACCCTTCTTCACCTATTATTAAAGATGTTTTGCTTGTTCATGGTTTAAAACATGATTTGATTAGCATTAGTCAATTGTGTGATAAGGGATATTTGTTACTTTTGAGCCTAATAGATGTGTGATTAAGGATGTTAGTAACAATAAGACATTATTTGTTGGTAATAGATGTGGTAATATTTATACAATTGATATTGATGTTAATGATCATGTAGAAAATTGTTTCATTGTTAATCATGATGCTTGGTTATGGCATAGAAGGTTAGGTCATGCTAGCATGGACACAATTCAAAAATTTTTAAAAATGATTTAGTTGATGGTCTTTCAAAAATAAAATTTGAAAAGGATAAGATTTGTGATGCTTGTCAATTTGGAAAACAAGTGAGAACTTCTTTTAAACAAAAGAAATTTATTTCAACAAATAAACCTCTACAATTACTTCATTTGGATTTATTTGGACCATCAAGAACTCAAAGCCTTGGTGGAAAGTATTATGTTTTGTTATTGTGGATGATTATTCAAGATTCACTTGGGTATTATTCTTGAAAACTAAAAATGAGGCCACACAAGCTTTTTCAAAATTTACAAAAGAGTCCAAAATCAAAAAGGGTATTCTATTGTGTCCATTAGGAGTGATCATGATGGTGAAGTAGACAATGTTGCATTTGAAAATCTTTGTGATGAAAATGGTTTTGAGCATAATTTTTCCTCACCTAGAACTCCACAACAAAATGGTGTTGTTGAGAGGAAAATAGGACTATCCAAGAAATGGCTAGGACCATGTTACTTGAAAATAATTTGGCAAAATATTTTTGGGCCGAAGTCATTAATACCGCATACTTTATAATCAATAGAGTCCATTGTTAGGCGCTTTAATAAAGAAAACTCCTTATGAACTTTGGACAAGGAAGAAACCCAACATTGGATTTTAACGTTTTTGGATGTAAATGTTTTATTTTAAACACTAAGGATAACCTTGGAAAATTTGATGCCAAAAGCGATGTGGAATTTTTGTGGGCTACTCAAACCATAGTTAAAGCATATAGAGTTTTGTAATAAAAAGGACTCTACTATTGAGAATCTATGCATGTTGAATTTGATGAAACTAATGTTATTTCTTCAAAGAATTTAGATGATGATATTGTTGAGGTAGAAAGCAAATCAAGGAATCAAGGCTTGATGAAAAGAGCCAAGATGAATTACAACTTCAACAAGAAAAGCTTGAGGAAGTAAATGATTCTTCCCAAGAATTACAAAAGGAATGGAGGTATGCAAAAGCTCACCCTAAAGATCTCATTATTGGTGAACCATCACAAGGTATGAGAACTAAATATTCTTTTAGGAACTTTTGTAATGCTTTTGCATTTGTTCTCTCATTTGCAACCAAAAATTTAAAGAAGACGAAAATGACGAAAGTTGGATTGTATGCAAGAAGAATTGAACCAATTGAAAGAAATCAAGTTGGGAATTAGTCCATAGGACCAAAAATCATTCTATTATAGGCACTAAATGGATTTTTAGAAAATAAAGTAGATGAAAATGCACCATTATAGAAACATAGCTAGATTTTGCCTCAAGGATACAATCAAGAAGAAGGTATTGATTATGAGGAAACTTTGCACCGGTTGCTAGATTAGAATCCATTAGATTTTGGTGCATTTGCATGTATAAAAAATTTACATTATACAAAAATGGATTTCAAAAAGTGCATTTTTAAATGGTTACAGTATGGTAGGAAGTATATGTGAGCAACTATGGTTTTCAAAATCATGATTTTCCAAACCATGTTTTCAAACTCAAAAAGGCACTTTATGGCTTGAAACAAGAACCAAGAGCATGGTATGATAGATTGAGCAAGTTTCTCATTGATAATGGTTTTGAAATGAAAAAAGTTGATATACTCTTTTTGTTAAAACAAAATATGATGATTTATTAATTGTTCAAATCTATGTTGATGATATTATATTTGGTGCTACTAATGTCTCTATGTGTGAGGAATTTTTCAAGTGCATGCAACAAGAATTTGAAATGAGCTTAATGGGAGAATTAAATTTCTTCCTTGGACTTCAAATCAAGCAATCAATAGATGGGATCTTCTTAAATCAAGCTAAATACACAAGAGATCTTCTTAAGAAGTTTGGCATGGGAATTCGAGGACATATAACACACCTATGGGTACATTAACCAAGCTTGACAAGGATGAGAAAGGAAAAAGATGTGGAGGTAACAAAATATCGAGGTATGATTGGCTCTCTTTTGTATTTAACTGCTAGTAGACCTGATATTATGTTTAGTGTGTGTATGTGTGCTAGATTCAATCTTGTCCAAAGGAATCTCACCTTAAAGCTGTCAAAAGGATATTTAGATATCTTCTTGGAACCATAAATCTAGGTCTTTAGTATCCTAAGTGTGATAATTTTGATATAATTAGTTATTCCGATACGGACTTTGCTGGAAGTCTTCTTGATAGAAAGAGCACTAGTGGCTCTTGCCATTTTCTAGGACATGCATTAGTCTCATGGTTTAGTAGAAAACAAAATTATGTTGCCTTATCAACC